>CM035799.1:45493541-45588541 GCA_020466265.1 Siphamia tubifer | reverse complement strand
TTTTTCAAAACGTATGAACCCTGGGTAAAATACGGTAATGTAATCTAAGGTATGGTACGATAATGTAAGCTAAGGCTTTATTTATTTGACCGTGGGGAAATTTCACTATTTCTACAAGAGTAAAAAACAAATGATAAAAAAAAAAATCTATAAATGATGCATTAAAATAAACATTCCATATAATTCACATGAGTATTATATTAGTACTTTAGTATATGTATTTTAGTAGATTTTAAGGGGGTGGGGGTTCCATTAAATGTCTGTAGGAGTGTTCTGTGGTGTGCAGGATGGAATTGTGGGTATTGAATTTTCCAGCAGTGAGAGCAGACATCATACATAGACATAAAAATATGACCGTGTGTGGCACTCGCTCTGCTGCTGGACTACTTTTCTCTGTGACACACTATATTTGCTGGTTGATGGATTGCCTTACATACAGTAAGGAAGCAGAAGTGCTGATAAAATGGTTTTTGCTTAGCTTTCAGGCACATCAGAAAATAGAGGCCTCCAACTTGCCTGTTTCATTTCAGCAACTCCACAATATCAATTTAGCATTTCTGCTAAATGCATGTTGGAGCCTTTGAACTGAACTATACCTGACTCTTTTGGTTTCTTTTCCTTTTCGTGTCTGTTTTGAGGACAGGATGATCTTTAAACAAAGACAACGCTGCACAGAGCACCTGCCAACAGTCCAAACTTTTATTAGATCAGTCCTCAAGGAAAACTTAATTTACAAATCGAATACCACGGCAAGAGTTTATTAACAACGATTATCAACACTAATTCAATTCTCCTGGAAAAAGGCCGGTCACTCAAGTGTCTGTGGATTGTTAAAGGTCAATATAATAAAAACTGTTTGGAGAAAGAGAGGGCACAGCAGCCAATATTCAGCTGATATCAATTCTCCCTCCCAAACTAAATGTTTAAATTGTCAAAAACAGATTAATGACAGATCACAGTTAACTCATAAACACCCAGTGCTACTTCAACTGATCTTTTTCTCCATATGTAAACTTTCTTAAGTGATTTTACACATGTATTACCTCCACCAAGGAGAAGAAACATTCCATTTTGAGCTATAAAGGTCAAAGGTCAAAGGTCAAGGTCACAGTGAAGGTCAACAGCTAAAACACATAAGTGGTGATACCTCAGATAGTATCACACAACACAGTTTTTTCGCCCCATTCACTTCGTCTGACCTTCTGACATCAGATGCGATAACACCAATGTCACCGACGTCAAGCCAATGGTATAATTGCAAAATGTATGACCTTTACCTTAAAGCAGGTTATTGACATATTTAGTTAAATCAGACAATATATTGTGCATCATATTTAACATTAGATCTAACATGTGACATTTGGTCATTGTGCGACGTTGCATAACTGATAACTGATAAAAATTAATTATTAGCGAACAGAGAACACTAGTTTACAAATAAGTTACGAACACCCAGATCCAAACCTTGGCAGACAGTGCTCTAGTCATTAGACATGGGTATCGAAATCCGGTTCCATTTTGGAACCGGTTCCAAGTGTTTCAAGGCCTTGACATCATAATGAAAAAACCCTAATGATTCCTTTAACGATTCCTAAAGCAAGTAAATGGTAAATAGACTGCATTTATATAGCGCTTTTCCACCTTCACGGTGCACAAGGCGCTTTACATTACCTCTCATTCACCCATTCACACACACACCAGTAGGTTTCTAAGGTCTACGGTACCTACCTACTGGGGGCCTAAGTCAGGGTTCAGTGTCTTGCCCAAGGACACTTCAACACGCGTCCAGAGCCCGGACGCGAACCGCCAACCTCTTGTTCATTGGGCGACCCACTCTACCAACTGAGCCACAGCCGCCCCAACAACAAGTGTTTTCAGGTCAGTGTTCCTAAAGATGTGAATCACGCACGCTACGCAGCAGAGTTGCGCAATGCCGTGACGCCTGTTATTGTCCACCAGTCTCAAACCAACATGGCGCCAAGAACTTGTCGCTCGAAAGTTTGGCTGCACTTCACGAAAGATAGTGAAAATGACAGGACAACTTGTAATATTTCCCACGTGTCCATATGAACTAAGGGTGGGAACACCAGTAACATGATTAAGCATCTGCTATCACAGCACGCCATCCGTATAACCGAGTGTCATGTTTTCGATTCACTACGGACACAAAGTGGCTCAAGCGGAGGAGACAGCGGCAGCACCAACACAATGGATACTGCAGGTACGGCGGTTCTCCACAGCTGGAGACACCATCAGCCCTGAAAGAGCTCGCATCCTTCCAACCAAAGCACATATGCTTATTCTTTTGTTCAGTACGGTCACAAAAAAATTGCACTTAGCACAAATAGTTCTAATGAACCCTGAGGGTACTTGACTTGTCACTGGCTGATAGGCAGCTTTATTTTTTGTTTAAATATAAAGAATCCTTGCATTTTAAGTTATATTTGAGAATTTGATAAAGGTTTTATGGGATGTGTGCCAGCCCCATGTGACAGTTTATTGATTTTTTTTTTATGTTCTTGAGCATGTGTAATGAGGTCCTCATTTTGAGGAGCCCAGGACATTTGACCACAACTGTTTGATTTGTAAACTAAATAAAGTGGATGCAGATTATCCTGTTTGGTGCTTTGTGTACTTTTTTTAAAAAAAAAAGTGAGAATCGATAAGAGAATCGATAAAGAATTGGACCGTTAAGCAGAATCGAAAAAGGAATCAGAATCATAAAAATCTTATCAATACCCATCCCTACTAATCACATATAGTATTTTGGGCTGGTCATGTAGATGTTTTGCATAACCGCACTAGACCCCACTAGTGGCAGCAAATCTATCGTAGTAGACTAGTTTCGCTCAATGGTTTCCCTGAAACTGCCCGACCAATCACAGTGAAGAGAGATCAGTCGTTCAGCTCCATAATCCACCATTTTGTTTAGTCATTCCTAACTTTCTCTGGACTCCTCTGTCAACTTTCCGTCGCTCTAACTACATCATCCTAAAGATTACACTGATTGGTCGTAGAACCGTCCTATTGCATACAGAGGATTTGAAAAACAACCATTTAGCCCCGCCTCCCCTGACTATGAAGCATTCCCACACCTATACATGTAATGAATAGGGACAGCGTGGCTAGGCTAGTAGATGTTCATAAAAACTCAGATTAAAAGTTCAGGGTTATTATATCAAAGAGAGAAAAGTGAAGAAAAAGTGACTTTTTCAGTCAAATCTATCATAAATGAACATAAACCTAGTGTCTCCATCCACTGTCATTTATTAAACTAAGGCTTTTATTGGTCAATCAATGTCATAGAAGATGATGTTGAATGTCCATATGTGATCTGATGACCATGAAAAGATTATAAACTACATTTTACACTAAGTATAGGATCAGCAGATCGACAGGTATTTAAGCGTTTACATCAGCAGATGGTTTTCTTTGATGGTTTGAGTCTTTATAGGTTAAATCTGGAATACTGAGAATCAACGTCGAAGCAATTAATCAAACCCAGAAATTCTTCCCCTTCTAAATCAGTCGCTGTATTCCATGTCTATGGTTGATGGTGTGTTACTTCTGTATAACAGCTCACTGCCAATGGCAACGTTCTCATCATAGACTCTAGAGATCATTTTTAAAATCAATAACATCCTTCTGTAGATCATTTTGTGTTGTCAAATTATTGATGTTGTAGACCTGTAATTATGCTTGATGTGCAGCGGGCATTAACCCTTTCATGGAGATTAAGACCCCACCGTCTGTGTTCGATTGGCTGGAATAACCGACAGTGGACACCGTTACTTACTTGGCTACAACTGGAATCTAGTCTTGTTCTTTCCAGTATAAAATATTCCATTAAAACACATCTGCAGTCACTTATCCATTAGATGTATGCACAAAACTTTACCAATAATTACTCAATGTTGAAAAAGCAGAAGAAAATAATGTAAGTTTTTCCATTAATTCACAAATACAATGATTTCTTCATTTATTATCATGAGATGTCAAGTCATTCCATACACATGAATGTAAATATCATGTTTTACAGATATATTCATTATGATCATTATTATAATTATTATTATATATTATATTATATATATTATTATTATTATTATGTATTACCCCTCCATTATTAGGTATCCTGGTGTGTCCACTCACACCGTACCAAGTTTCTTTTAAAACCCTTCTAACATCCTTCAACATTTTTTTCTTAAAGGTGTCATTCCACTGAAAACCACTTTTCCACTTTTCTCCTTTTGGAATCTGATGGCTCACCCAGCGTTACCATGGTGATGGCTCACCCAGACTTACCAACACATGCTCCTTTGACAGTGGTTCGTCACCTCCACTGGCTGCATACTGCATTCACACTAAACAACAACAGGAACCAGGGACCCAGAAAAAGACGGTCCATCTGATGTCAGACAGACTTTAGCTTGACTCACGTGGGTTTAAGCCCCTCCCCCATTGCAGCGAATCTGAAGTAGCATTAGCATTAGCATCTACGAAAGAAGAGGGAGAAACAGTAGCTGCTGCACAAACTAGAATAAAATGTTGGATCAAACTGGTTCATGTGCTCTCTGTGGAAATAAACCTGGTGTTTTCCTGCACGTTTTCAGAACAAGCAACGGCATGAAACCTAGCTAGATGCTACTCTGTTCCTTCATGCATTCTGAGCCAATCAGAGACACCTCGTCATGGACATGTATGAGGAAGTACCGGTAAACTCTGTTGTTCAACCTCAAGTCATTTTTCTACCGTGAAAAAACTGCTGTAAACAAAAAAAATAAAATAAAATAGAACCAACACACAATGCATTCAATAACAATGGAGAACATAGTAATATTAATGAAATAACCATGGAATGACTCCTTTACATTTTATCTGAATGTAGTTGCAAAAAAGGTCTTTCCACTGCAGTGTTACTTCCCAATTTAAAAACTTTTAAAACAACACGTATTCAGAGAATGCATCATCTTGCCCATTCTTGAATTAAAGTCAATAATGTGATTTAGACCTTTCTGCTAAATGCAACCTTGACCTTTGACCTTTTGCATTATTGATAATTTCATTACACACACACTTTATATATATATATATATATATATATATATATATATGTATGTATATATGCATCAGTGCATGTAACATTATGATAATATATCCAGTATTGATTAAGTTATTGTGTGATATATCTATGCTTGACACACACAGTGTTACAGAAGTACATTTTACAACATGTCACCTTTGACCTCCAGAGATCTCAAAAAACTATTGGTCATAGTTGATAACACCACATATGTGACCCCCCACCAGTAAACCAGTCATAAGTGTGTGTAAATCCAAACAGAGTTATGTGTGTATCTTGGTAGAGTGGAAACTAAGGTTTAAGATGGTGAAAAAATGATGTTTCTATCACAAGTAGAACCAAAGTTATGGTCATTTTAATATCCACATTTGGACATATTTTGCAATTTGCATATTTTTAGATATTGTCCGTTAAAGTTTTGGACTGTTTTGGGGTAGGAAGTCCTTAGTAACGCATAATAATTTGTATCCGATTGACACAAATTGTTGACAGATGTTAAAGGACACTCTGATGGACATGTCACAGAAGTTTTATATATTATAATAATAGGACAGAAGTGTGACGTATTATAATCATTTGGCTTACACCATTGGACAGAACATTCAATATAAGCTTTTACCTCGTACCAAACACTTGGGTGTTTACCCACGGAACGGAGATCGTTTTGTTCGGCGAAAAGAGGTGGAAGTCGTCTTTGTCTTTGCTCAGCAATACCTGAACTTTTGTCGCCGCTTAAATAATTGACTCAATAAACACCTTTATTGATTGGATTTCAATGTAATGACCACAGGAAGTGAACATAGAGGTGTTAAGGTACCGTTTTTTGATAAGGTGTAAACACTAATAACAAATCACCTTCCAGCCTAAATTTAGCTGTAGCTCTGAACGGCTCAGCGCGACTTATGCCTGGTTTCGTGGTGGCGGGTCACATATGAGAATTGAATTCCGCATCGTTTGGTACCAATCTGAAAGTTCTGTGACCCTCCGTTCTTGAGTTATAACTACTAATAACTTTTGATCGTTTAGTTAATTGTGACCTTGACCTTTACTCAAATGGATCATCTGATGTGCATTAGCTATTTGTATATGCCCATGCAATTTCATGGTGATATCTCGAGTATTCATTGAGTTATATGTCTCTGCAGACACACACACACACACACACACACACACACACACACAGTGATTACAAAAATGTCACCCAACCAATTGTGGGCGAGATTAAACATAATTAGAAAGACTATATTAAATGTCTACTATTAGATCCCCCTGAATCTAAGATCTTTCAAATGTTCTCTCTAGTCTCTGGTTTTTAGTTTCATAAATGAGATAAATGTTCAATGTGGTTTGAACAAAAGAATAAATGCTTGATTAACATGGACTATATTAACTGGTGTTTCACATACGAGTTTGTCATAGTTTAGAGAATAAAAATGTATTAATAATCAGCAGAATGAATAGAAATGGGCTGCAGACCTACATTAGATCATGAAACATGACATTAAACTACCACCACCTTCCTGCTATTATGAGCAGCTCTTCATTCCATTTGTAAGTGCAACCATTTTAAAAAAAAAAAAACACCCTGTTCACAGTGTGCCATGTGCAGCATGTTCCAACTTCAACCTTTCCCCATTATCAGAACATATCCTTCATTTCAATTAGAAGTAGTACTTTAATGTGTACAGCAGAGCAGTCAACAGGATGTGGTCAGCTGTGGCCCTGGTGGTGCACTGAGACTTAAGATGCCAAATCATTTGTGTAATTTGTCTAAATCCACACAGGAATGCATGAAGATATGTGTGAGAAAAAGGCATCCAGTCCCACATTATGGCCATAGGAGGACGTGTTACCGCTGTCCTTGTGCAAAGTGTGTGACCAATCGATTTAACTTCCCTCCCAGGAAACAACACAGTGAGTGAGGAAAATCAGCATCTGCTATGTCCCACCCTGGCTTGTATTTGCAGAACATTCAAAGACATGTGATATCGTACAGTGCCTGGTTTTGTCAAAGACTTAAAAAACAAAGAGGCAGAAATGGTGAGAAGCAGGCTTTTGTCTCGTCATTTCACACAGCGGGTATCGGAAACAGCCAGATGCTGTCAGTCACCAGTCAAGACCAGAGAATAGACACGTCCTATTTATCGAACAAAGGGGTCAAAGGTCATGAGGTAGGAGCTAAGAGGGAGACTCTCACAATTCTGCACTGAAATAGCTCAATTGTCTTTCATCTCAGGCGGGATCATGTGACTAGTCTATAAATAAATAAATGTATAAAGCACATAGTCAACTGGATGTTCATATAAAAAGCCCACTCTTAAAGCAGATACACATCTCACACCGCAGTGCCAATGTTTCACACATTAATCTGTTCGTCTATCAAGACAAATCTAGTCTTAGCGCTGTATAATTTGATAATGTCCCAGGAACTGCATTTTTAGACACAAGTGTCCCGTGACAAGACACATTATACACTGCAAGAGCCCACATTGTTACACATCTGGAAAGTTTTATTTCATTTTCACTTGTTCAACTGAAAGGGTTTTTTTTATTTTTATTTTTTTTACTTCATTCAAGATTTTTATTTAATGTTTTTGCTTAAAGGGGACATATGAAAAATGCACTTTTTAATGTTTCTACAACACAAATGTGTGTGTGTGTGTGTATATTTCTATCTTTATGGGGACATGGATATGTTTACACAGTCACACCATGGGGACCTCTGACACTATGGGGACCAAAATTCAGGTCCCCACGAGGGTTAAATATAGATACAAGGTCCCCAATAGTAAAATAGAAATGATGTCGCCCTATGAATATATTCATTTGTTTTTTATGGAAGTCCCCGTAAAGCATGAGAGAGAGAAACAGGTGCAAAGTGAAACATGTATTTTTCAAAAGTTTGAAGATGTGTTTACTTTAAAAAAGAATTGATGCTATCTATCTATCTATCTATCTATCTATCTATCTATCTATCTATCTATCCATCTATCTATCTATCACTGCTTTATGTTTTATTTGTGGCTCTTAAGTGCAGTTATTGCTTTGTGAAAAAAAAACTGTCTCTGAGCCCATTGGTTCTGGATTTCAGAGCTCTGTACTGTCGTCCTGGGGGTAGCAGGGTGAACAGGTGGTTGTTGGGGTGGGAGGAGGAGTGTCTGCTAATGCAGAGGGTTTTTTGGGCTGTATTGATCACCCTCTGCAGCGCTCTCCTTTCTGCTGCAGAGCACCTCCCATACTAGGCTGCAATGCAATATAACAGGATGCTCTCGATGACGGCTCTGTAAAACAGCACCAGCAGCTCCTCCTCCAGGTGGTTCCTCCTCAGCACCCTCAGGCAGTGAAGTCGCTGCTGAGCGTTTTTAACCATCGCTGTTGTGTTTTCAGACCAGGAGAGGCTGTCCCAGAGCTCCACTCCCAGGAACCTGATGGTGCTGACCCTTTCCATGTGGGCCTCATTGATGTAAAGTGGGGACATGTGGACAGCCAGGGCCGGGACGTGAACCACCAACAGAACCACAGCCGTCCAGTCAGTCGTATCAATATTCACAATAGGCTTTGACTTTGAATTTTGACAATCGAATATGATTCCAATGTTATAGAAACAATAATAATAATAATAATAATAATAATAATAGAGAGCAGCTCTTAATATTGGAACCTGTATATGGTATCATTAGACCTATTTATTTTACTTTTGTGAATGTGGTTGTAAACATTTTCATTTCAGGTCACAGGGTTTTTTTTGTTTTGTTTTGGGTTTTTTTTTACATCTGGGCAAATATGTGCATTGCAAACACTAAGGTCATTATCTCTGGGTTTATCTGAGCACCTGTAGACCTGTAAACAACAGTGGTCGTGGTCAGTCCTGCTCATTCAACTGAGGCACCTTGGAGATTCATATGTATGTATAAGTGTCATAAGTTAAACAAAGTGAGCAGGTTAAACTAATCTGTGACTGTGTTACATATGGTGTCTGTTTTTGTACCTGCTCATTTTGTAAACGTTCCCTTTTTATTGTCAATGAGGCTAACAGTTTAGCTAACAGTTTGAAGGGCTTTCATCAGTACAGGCAACCAGGAAAACTAAGGAACAGTGTTTCATACACAACAAGGCAACAAACAAAAGATGATGTTTGTGGATTATGTAAAGTTAAAAGTGTTAGCTGATAATAATGGTCATTACTGCCACACTGCATGTTTCATCAGTAATGGTTGGAAACACTAGAGCTAGAATGACATGCTTTCATGCAAATTCAATTCTCTTATGATTTTTTTAGGTGCGGATTCGATTTAAATTGCGATTCTTTGATATTCCCGATTTTTCACGTGCCCTTTTAACACCAGACCAGGTGAAAAAGCTGAATGATGATGCCTACAGATCATATCAGGAGCCATATTTCCCAAAAAATGGCCATCATATGTGAGTCAGTTCAGATTTATTCAGCAGTAATATATTTGAACCAGACGTTGGGAAGTAAACTGCTCCATTTATCTGCACACAACACAAATAGGAGCCTTTAAATGAACATACTTTATAATAAAGTGAACTTTAAAGCGTACATGTCCAGCTCTGCTCTTCCCTTCTGTTACAAACACCACACACTTTGATTGTCAATAATTGTTTAACTATATTTATTCAGTAACAACTCATTTTCTCTAAGTTTTCAGATATCCCACACTGTTAAACGCACCAGAGATGCTATGACGGTCCTGAATGCACCACCTCTGTGTTTAGAATTAACTGCTGTGTTGTTGCTAAGCACCCTCTTTTTCCAAACTCTAATTCATATCCTCCTGGTGTAAATGACACAAGGTCAGATTAATAAGACCATACAGTTGAATAGATATTATCATAGTGTATTGTTTATCTGTGCATAAGTTAATGCTGTTTAACGCTGGTGTGTTGCTGAAGCTAATACGATAATAAGCTAGCTGTCATCTGTGTGCCTTCATAAGGTGATTTCTGTGTATTCCATGACTCATCTGAGTGACTCATACAGTCGCCTAAATTTTTTCTACCCGGCCTAAAATTAATAATTTAAATATGGGAAAGAATCTATTTTTGAATAAAAACATTAATTTAAGAATTGTAAAACAAAAAATCTCAATATATATGTGAATCGATTTTTTTTCTCCCACCCCTAGTAAACACGGCAGAATATTTGACATATTTGACTGAATACTGGACTGAATTTTAATGCAGAGGTTAGCTAGGCATTTTCAGAGTAATATAATTAACAAATATTAAAATATTATTCAAATATCTACATTAATTTCAAAATTTAATTCAAGTACGCTTATTGTAGGCTCTAAAGCTCTAATTCACAATCTACTTCACAAACAAAGACTAAATCATCAAACCTGCACTCCAACAGCGCCAGGTGAATAATAACTGGCATCTTAACGTACACTTTAACATACACAGGCTATTCTGTTATTTTCCTGTCCTTAGCTATCCTTAGTGGAACTACCTACCAATCCTACAGCTAGTCTGTTGAGTCCTTGAGTATTTGTTTCAGTTGCTATGGTAATTGCATTTCTATTAATATGAAACAGAGGCTTTGTGTTAACATCACAGGTAAGAGTTGTATCAGTTGTAAACAGTACGTTGTACGGGCTAACGACCTCTTTCAGCTGGAGGCTACAGCCACGAATGATCTTGAAAAACCTATTTTGTTGTAGAAACGCTCGCACACTTGCACTTTGTTATCTTTGTGATAACTGGAGGGCCCATTCTTCCCATGGTGCTTTAACCGTGGCCATGCTCGGCAAAAGAGCACACAAGCCCCAAAATGACAAATTCTTCATTAAAAGCCATTTAACCTGTTGAAAGGACATCCATCTAAGATTGTGTGTATAAGCACATTATATGACTGGAGAACACTTTCAAGGTCAGAGCAGGAGCTGCGGGTTTAAATGGAAAATTGAAGAATAAAATTATCAGACAACTTGTGAAGAGAAAAGGAGTTGAGGGTTTAAGCAGCTGATTGTAATACCCCCGTCCTTCTACACAAAAACAGATCATTGAATTTGGGCTGATTGCTCTGCCAACCGTGCAAATTTCCATAAAGCAAAGCTAAAGCGGGAAGAAAAAAAAAAGAAAGAACTGGCCGACGATTATGAGACCTCATTTCAATAAACTATAAATAGCACTCAGACGCCAGAAACTTCATATTTATCGAGTAGTATTTTTTCTTTTCTTCTCTTCATTAAACTCATTCAGGCAGACTTGCACAGGTACGGACGCTGTAATCGAATGTAAGCGTCACTTTGCACGGCGTGTATTTGATTACAGCGTCTGTATAAGGGCTAAAGCTGTTACCATAGTAACGCCAATGATTGATGGCTTTGTTAAGGGAAATAGTTACACACCATTAAACTGGTGTAATAATGCATGGCAGTCATCTCAATAACCAGGGACAAAGCAATTACCACATTATTAAAAAAAAAGGAATAGACTAATACAACATGGTCTGAGTGACGTGCGCTGAGATTACCCCACGTGAATGCTATTTTCATCTGATTTATGTGGACAAATTATGTCCTTTCTGAGCCCCGATCAGGGTCATTTTTTGTAGGAATAGGCATTTCAAGCAAAAATGTCTTTTAAAAAAACACTAATATACAAAACTCAGAAGCTGGTTTAACATTAGTTAAAGCACAAAGGTAAAGACTGACTTCAGGGGTTTCTGGGAAAAATGACTTTCACTGCCTCACTCTTCTAAACCAAGAACAGACAAGTCTAAACTTTGGGATTTTTTGTCAAATCCTAAATAATGTCAGAATTAACAGGACGCATTAGTACAAATAAGTGAATCCACTATTTTCAGTTTATAATCTGTTAATGTCATTATTCCAACAAGTATTCAGAGAATGCATGATCGGACCCATTCTTGAATTAGAGCCATTAATGTGATTTTGACTTTTCTGCTAAATGTGACCTTTGACTTTTTGTAATATTGATAATTTCGTAATATGTATATATGCGTCAGTGCTGTAATATTATGATAACATATCCAGTATTGATTAAGTTATAGTGTAATATGTCTATGTTTGACACACACAAACAGTGTTGGCACAAGTTAATTTTGCCACATGTCACCTTTGACCTCCAGAGATCTCAAAAACTATTGGTCGTAGGTGATAACACCAGGTGTGAGAATTGTAGAATTCTTCATTCCACATCATTTGGTATCAATCTGAAAGTTCTGTGAATCTCTTTTCTTGAGTTATAAGCGATAATGTCATTTTGACCTTTTAGTTAACTATGACCTTGACCTTTGACCTTTACTCAAATGGATCCTTGAATCTCATGCACATTAGCTATATTTATATGCCCATGTAATTTCATGGTGATATCTCACTAAGTTATAGCATGATCTGTCTCTGTGGACACACGCACGCACACACACGCACACACACACACACTTGTTTCCATGTCTCATGAGGACCAAGTTTGTAATCAAGTAGCCATTAGGTAGTGAATGTAAACAGTTCTTTGAATAAAATTATATATATATATATATATATATATATATATATATATATATATATATATATATATATATATATATATATATATATATATATATATATATTTATTTATTTCTTTTAAGTATAAATAAATCTTTTTTTAAGTAATTTTTTTGGAGTGTATTCGAAAAATGGTAAAAATGGTAAATGGACTGCATTTCTATTGCGCTTTTCCACCTTCATGGTGCTCAAAGCGCTTTACATTAGCCTCACATTCACCCATTCACACACACACTCATACTACACCAGTAGGTTTCTATGGTCTAAGGTCAGTCCTACTGGGGGCCTAAGTGAGGGTTCAGTGTCTTGCCCAAGGACACTTCGACATGTGGACAGCCAGAGCTGGGACGCGAACCGCCAACCTCCCGGTCATTGGGCGACCCACTCTACCAACTGAACCACAGCCGCCCAAAATACATGTTTCGTTTGCAGCAGCCCTCCATGCTTTATGGGGTCTTCCGTAAGAAACAAATTAATATATTTATAGGGCCACATCAATTCTATTTTACTCGTCGGGACCTTTATTTATATATAACCCTTGTGGGGACCTGAATTTTGGCACCCACAGTGTCAGAGGTGCCCATGGTGTGACTGTGTAAACATATCAATGTCCCCATAAAGATAAAAATACAAGCACAGACACGCAGACACACACACACACACACACACACACACACACTTGAACCAAAGAATCCTGTACTTAAAGAGTACTGAACCAAAATGTGTGTGTACCGTTCCACCCTTACTAATTTTCTACTTATTATTCTACTACATTTATTAATATTTATCATTTAATGACTATATAAAGTTCATCAGCTATAATAATGATAATTTAGCACTGGAATGACATGCCAAAAAACCCAACTATTCCAATGTTTGTGTGATGCAGCGTATATATTCATCACACAACAGATGCTCCAATAATGTCTACTTGAATTGTCATTTCTACTGGGATTGCATTCAGCTGTGTCTAGATATTGATTTGATGGCTGTGTCAAAAATACTTGTTCGCAGGAACACCGTCCGACACTGCGGCCCACCGCCAGCAAACGGTGAACGGGGCACAGCCGTGGCAGCAATGATTGAGAGAACTCAAAATTCAAATGAGGGAGGGAGATGAAGTGAAACAGATGTGCTGTTGTTCAGAGGGAGAGAGCGACATGCATACAGGCTAAGGCACGCACAGCCACACACCACTACACACACAAAGCTACGTACGCGTGCATAGGCGGCGGTGCACACCACTCAATCATCCTGGTCGAGAGCCAATCCATCTACTGCTGGTTGACTGGGATCCAATCACCATTCTCAACTGAGCCAGAATGAAAGAATGGCAGACAGCCTGTGAAGAAGCCCATTCCCTCATTGGAGATTGATGGCACAAATCTTAGAGCGGTTCATGAGGCATCCCATATCACCCAGAACATACCATAAAAATCTTTGGCATCATACGGTACTTGAATACAGGTCTTTAACCTTTTTTTTTTTCTCCTCCAGTACATTTGTTGCTTTGTATTGCTCTATTGTTAAGAAGGTGTTGGTGGCGTTCAACCATAGGAAGCCCATTAGGACATGTCATGAGTCTCCCTGGTATTTGTTCACCAGCAGATAACGCTCATTTCCGTGTGGTTAATGCTGCAAAACTTTCTCATTCTCCGACAACGATGCTGGAACGACTTGACATGAGCACCGAGTCCAGAAGTATAGTCTCAGATGTGCACTTTTTTAACTTTTCAATTCTGCAAATTAAAGGTTGGGTGGGAGATTCTTTTTTGGAACATTTTTTACCATATAGCTTAAAAACCATAGCATGCACTGAAGTGCTGAACACTCCCAATCACACCAAAGAGGAATGGGCGGTGTGGCCAAAAATGTATATCCCGGTATAATTTGAGACACTCACGGTATATATCACAGTATAGTACTGTTGTAGGCTACTATAAATAATAAAGTATAAATGACAGCAGAATAGTTTGTTAGTGGTCATATAGCTCCAAGTGCAGTCTTTCATATTTGTGCAGACCTTCATCATCTTCATAGCCAGTTAAGGTGAAAGAGGAAAGGAGGACACTTGTGTCCAAAAAGGAGGACAAAAGCCCTAAAGTTAGGACAGATGGGCCCGTGCTCAGCCTTCACTGTGTCCACTTCGTGCACTGCATCGGCACGAATATTTACATTGCATAGCGGGTGGGGATTTATGACGATTAATGCAACGGTGGCGGATAATTTTATGAAAGGAGGACAAAACGTAAAAAAGACGGACGCTTGACAGACGGCCTTTAAAACCGGACTGTCCGGACGAAATCTGGACAAATGGTCACCCTAAACACAGTGGCAGCAATTACTGTAGCAGCACTTAACATGCTAACATTAGCGAAATTGCTAACAAAATTGTTTATAACTCTGAACAGTCATTTTAGTTGCTAACACCAAACACATACCATGACTAATAGTAACTCAACTGGATATAGTAACATACAGTTATTAAGGCTGGTGCAGTGGGTTAAATTTGAGGCAGTGTTGACGTTTAAGAGCAGACAGAGGGTCTTTGGGCAGGAAGGATTTGGTTTAGATTATGTTCAGGTGTTTTGAATGTTGATTTGAGCTCATGTGTCTCGGTGCATTTACAGATGATCTTAAGTTAATAGCTTCTTTCATATTTCTGGTGTTTGTTTTCTTCACTCATTTCTTTTTCTTTAGTTGATGTAGATGATTTTTTTTCCAAATACTATGTTTACTTGTAAATGTTTTAGTTGTAATGGGTTGGTTCATCATAAACCTGAGCTTCTAACCGATCCTTCTCATTTGTATGTTTGTCATTCATGGGATGTAGAATTCAAATGTGATTTCTCTTTTAAGATTCAACACGTGGATTTTTTTAAAATCAGTTTAGTTTTACAATTATGTACATATCTACTAAAATACAGTCTGGCATACAATAGCAAGTAATACGTGGAAAACAGAATCTCTCTCTCTCTCTCTCTGGTATCTGCTTAAGGAGCCATAGACAACAGGATCTACAGTGACTCACCTGTGTCCTGTGCTGACCTGTGACCCCAGACCTCCTCCCTCACCCTCACCTGTCTGATGAATGGACCTGCCCCCTCCTTCCTTTCATCTACAAATGGACATTCATCTATAGCCTGTCCGTCCATGGGAGTGGATCTGTCCTTCAGTGTGGTTCTTCCTAAGATTTCTTCGTTTTTCCCCCACTGGGTTTTGGAGTTTTTTTCTTGCCGATAAGGAGGGTCTAAGGACAGAAGGAGGGTCTAAGGACAGAAGGACGGTCTAAGGACAGGGGGACGGTCTAAGGACAGAAGGACGTCTAAGGACAGGGGGAGGGTCTAAGGACAGAAGGACGGTCTAAGGACAGGGGGAGGGTCTAAGGACAGAAGGACGGTCTAAGGACAGGGGGAGGGTCTAAGGACAGAAGGACGGTCTAAGGACAGGGGGACGGTCTAAGGACAGAAGGACGGTCTAAGGACAGGGGATGCTTAGGACTTCAACTATTTCTGTGGTTGATTGTTCTCTCCTGTAAAACCCTGTGAGATGACGTTGTTGTGATTTGGGGCTCTATAAATAAAACCGAATTGAATTGAATCCAACATTAGTTCAGAAGTATTTCATTTTGCTGGATCTTCTATGGCTGGAAGGTCATATAGATCAAATACAGAAAATGCACAAACAAAAATTCCACATTTTCTCAAAATCCACCAGTATAAGGCCAAAACAAAAATAACCTTTTTGAAATCCTCATCAAATTCTGGTTCAGATACATGTGACACGATATGTAAAAAAAAAAAAAAAAAAAATATATATATATATATATATATATATATATATATATATATATATATATATGTATATATATATATATTTGCTGTACAGTGTTGTCATTCATGCAGCTTTAGAGATGACAATAACAAGGATAAACATGGAAATCTTCAAACTCCAGCTGGAATCAGTTTGACATTTAAACTGGAGGTATCCTCCCATCTTGGTGTTATTCAATCAGTCCCACTTCTGGTTAAAACATATTTTTACAGCTATTTCAAGTCAGACTGCTGGAAATCGCTTGCTAGGTACATTGTACGATGAGATGATTGAGATACTGCTGATGCAAGGACAGTGAACGCATCACTGAATTTCTGGCAATTTTATTTTTTTTTATTAAAGGTACTCAAAGAGATTCATCAAAATAGCAGACAAATTGATCAATCAAATAATCAGTGCAGCGTAACACTGAAGTCGCTCTTACTTGCAAGTCTAGTGCTGGATATAGAGACAGTCATTTACAAGAGCTCAAAGTTCAGTCAGACGCATCCCTTTATTCTTGCATCATCATTGTTCATGCAATGGTGTTAATTAGCATAATAGGTAAGTCTTGAAATTAGATGAAAACTTGCATCAACATAAAAGATTGGGGGGCAGAAAGCAAGATGATTAAAGCCCTTGTAATTAAAGCCAAGTTTGGTGTTTTCAGTTGGACAGGCAACAAACTGAATTAATTATTTTGACTAACCAGTTTAATCTCTCCATTCATTATGATGCCATGTTCGACTCTCTATTTTACGGGCCAATTCAGTGCCTTCTGGGTAACATCCTTGGGAAAATCCCTCAGTGTTCCTTTAACTAACTGTGAATAATTTAAAATGTATTATTTTTAACAACTCCATAATATTAATTGGGCCAGGCTGCATATTTTACATTTGTGAGTATAGAGCTCATACCTAACAGTTAGAAGCCTTTCAGTAAATGTAATCAGCGCTAACATGGAAAATCACAGAGAATGGCTATTCATGAGCCTAGTTAGTCGGCACATCTGTTTTGCCAGAGCATTAATGGGACCTGATGTGTGGGTGTGAGAACACTAGTGCTGCCAGCGTACAGACTAGGTGCTGCTGGCTGCAGATACACTATGCCCATTTAGACTGTGTGTGTGTGTGTGTGTGTGTGTGTGTGTGTGTGTGTGTGTGTGTGCAGCAATTCAATGAAAAACTCAGCCAGATAGATGCTGCGTCTGCACTGGCTTTCATATTGATTTGCTTTTATTTCAACCTTCCTCTCCATAAAACAAACTGCTGGTTTTTTTTGTGTGCCCAAATGACTTAATGATGTAATGTCAGATCTGCTCCGAGTGTGTTTCTGACCAACTCTGAGGTGGCATCCCGTAATTTCTCTCCCAACACATTTAAATATTCTGTTTTTAGAATAATGTGAAAAAGATGCAGCACATTATAGCAGCCTGCAAAACATGTCACTTTGTTTTCTTTTCACATTCATTCTCAGATTTAAGATGGAAAATTAAAGTCTTGATTTATTTAGAAAATGTTGAATATTTATCGTGTCTTTCTTTCAAGCGTCAGTAAGTGCATGTGAAGTCCAAAGCAGCTCATTATGCTTTATCTAACAAATGACAAAATAGCTCTCGGTGCGTGGCAGATATTGAGTTTGTGACTTCAGACATCATCATATTGTTCATTTGGGAAATCCACTGATAATTTTATGTAAACATATTAGAAAAGCTTCTACTCACAGGAGTAATTATTTAGACTTAAGGAATAATTCAGCTTCAATTCTCCTTTGTAAACTTGGAAAGCAAATCTATGAAATAGAGTTTTGATTTGGATAAAACCCAAGACAGAGGTTTAGATCAAAACTAAAATAATGTTGAAAGGAATTCAAAGGAATATGGACAGGTTAGTGGATGCTTTGGTCACTGATTCAGAACAGGAACTAAAACAAGTATTCAGAAAATGCCTTTTGCAATATTGATACATTCATTATATTTATGTATGCGTCAGTGTTTGTAATATTTACCTCCATCAAGGAGGTTGTTTTTGCCCGACTGTCTGTTAGTTACCAAGACAACTCAAAAACCTATGGACAGACTTTAATGACATTTTCAGGGTAGGTTGGTAATGGGGAGAGCTAAGAATTATTAGATTTTGGTGGGGATCTGGTGGGGGTGGGGGGGGTTTCTAGTATGATAAGTTTCATTCACCCTTTTCTATAATCTCGACCAATGTACCTCAACTATATGTTGTGTGTGTTGTATGTAAGTACCAAATAATCACGTTGACTGCAAAACAAATCTACCCACGGGTACAAATTAAGTAACCTTGAACCCTTAATATATCCAGTATTGATTAAGTTATAGCGTGATATGTCTATGCTTGACACACACAAACAGTGTTATGGAAATCACATTTAACCTCCAGAGATCTAAAAAACTATTGGTCGTAGGTGATAACACCAGTTATAAGAATCGTTTGGTAATTATCTGAAAGTTCTGTGACCTTCTGTTCTTGAGTTATAACCTATAATGTGATTTTGACCTTATAGTGAATTCTGACCTTGACCTTTGACCTTTGCTCAAATGGATCTTTGAATCTAAAGTGCATTATATATATATTTATATACACACACACACACACACACACTCATGGAATGTCACGGTGATAAGCAGGGCCGGATCTATGAATGACAGCTGTGCTCACCCAATCACAAGCTCAGAAACCAAATTCTAGACCGATTTTCATTGCCTCATCAAACTGAAATGTTGATATGTATATTTAATTATTTGTGTTTATTTTTTTTTTAAAAATCTATTTAAATTCTAGAAATGCTATTACGTTGTTATCTTGCCCACCCTGACTTCACTTAGGCCCGTCTAAAAATAGCCGTCTAGATCCGCCACTGGTGATAAGAAGTATTCATTAGGTTATAACATGATATGTCTCTGCGGACACACACACACACACACACACACACACACACACACACAGTGTTTACAATAATCTCTTCCAACTTATGTCGGGTGAGATTTAAAAAAAAAAAAAAAAGACTGAAAGGTTTAAGTTATTTGAATTTCTGTGTTTGTCTTTTTTTTTTTAAATGCTTGAGGTTTGATTTAGATTTTCACATACAGAAGAACAAAATAAAACTCCACATCATGAAACAAAAGGTCTGTTTTTTCCAGCCACACATGACTACACTGTGGATATGGACAATAAACACAGTTGGCCCAAGGACTGATTTTTCTTTCTGTCGTAGAGTCTTTGTGATGGGAAAACTCAAAAACATCACCATCTTTACACATTTAAAGCTTAGAGCAGAGGTGTCCAACTCCAGACCTGGTCAGTGTCCTGCATCTTTTACATGTTTTCCTCTTCCATCACACCTGGAAACCATTCCATCATTATCAGTCTTCTGCAGAACTGATGATTATTAACTGTCAGTGCTGACACATTCTGAATGGTTTAGTTTAAATATTTAATTTTCCTTTTTTTTTTTTTACTGTGTTTTTAACATAATATAATAACATAATAATAATGCTAATCATAATAATAATTTTATTTCTTTCAATTAAAGAAACAAACAAAGCATAAAGCATTAAACATAAAACATTAACATACAACACAAAGGAAACAAGTGGGTCTTGATCTTTGCTTTAAAAACACCCACAGAGCCTTATGTCCAGAGGAAGACTGTTCCAAAGGCTCGTTCACTAACAGTCTTTTTCCTGACTTTAGACACAGTCATGAGGCCAGTTCCCTTAGAGCGGAGGGGACGAGCAGGTGCAAACAATGACACCAGATTATTAAACTAACATGACATGTAAACCAGTGAAGAGCAGCCAGCACTGGTCATATTTCCAGACTCCGCAGCATTTTGCACCACCTGCAAGAAACTTGTTTTGGGTATCCTGACAGAAGAGCATTACAATAGTCCAATGGAGATGATATGAAGGCGTGGATGAGGATTTCCGCATCGTTTCACTCTGATACTCCTGTAGCGCCTTCCAGAAGGCAACATACTGAACAGGTGGAAACTGGGGCGAGTGCTGTCTTTTAAGATCTTTTTAGCTCTACTGAGGCAGCGTGAGTTGTAGATTTCAGACAAGGAGGGGAGAGGGCAGCCGATGATCCTCTGTGCCGCCTTTACGACGGTGGAGCGGTAGAAGGACATCAGCAGCTTCATGTCCAGGTTGTTCTTCTTGAGTATCCTCAGGAAGTGCAGACGCTGCTGAGCCTTCTTGACAGTTGCTGTGGTGTTTGCAGTCCAAAAGAGATCGGCTGAGATGATGGTGCCCAGGAACCTGAAGTTCTGTACTCTCTCTACACAGACACCGTTGATGTAGAGGGGGGTGTGGTCTGCCTTGTTCTTCCTGAAATCAAGGATTATTTCCTTGGTTTTTGCTGTATTCAAGGCTAGGTTGTTTTTTGAGCACCACGCTGTGAGTTTCAGGACCTCGTCTCTGTAGGCAGACTCGTCCCCCCCTGAAATGAGCCCTACCACCGTCGTATCATCGGCGAATTTGATGATGGTGTTGTGGGGGTGGGCTGGGGTGCAGTCATGCGTGTAGAGAGAGTACAGAAGTGGGCTCAGCATGCAGCCCTGAGGTGAGCCGGTGCTGAGTGTGCGGGTGGAGGAGAGGTGGGGACCCAGTTTCACAGTCTGGGGGCGGTTGGTTAGAAAGTCCTTAATCCAGGAGCAGGTGAGTGAGGGGAAGCCGAGGGTACCGAGGGAGTGAGGGTAAACAAACTTACCTGCACTCGGTTACACACCTGTGCCACGGAGCGTCCATGGAGGCAGTGGAAACAGAGCATCACTTCCCAACTATGTTTATAGTCCCAATGGATCAGGTGATATTTAAATCTTAGATATATTTGCCTAATGTTTAAGCATTAAAACTGCTGTTATTAGTGAGAGAAAATATAGAAGTATGTGTATTATTATTATTATTATTATTATTGTTGTTGTTTAAAATGGTAATATCAATTATATTTGACCCGCCCAGAGGGAGGGGCAACAGTACTGAGGAAGGATGCAAAAGCCAGAGAAGGGAGAACGCAGAGAGAGAGAGACAGAGAGAGAGAGGACAAAGTAGAAAGACTGAGAAACATATGATTACGGTGCTGGTAGAGAGAGAGATAGAGATAGAGAGATAGAGAGAGAGTTTGTTTGTTTTGTTTTTTTGTATGCCAAAGAGTAACAGAAGACCTCTGAACTTTGTTTATTTATTTTTGTAAATAGTATTTTTTTTGGTATTTTACGTACATATAACCCCACCTGTTAAAAGAGCACTGCACACAAAATAAACCATCAATTTTTGCAAAAAATGCTTATTCCCTGTTTTTTTGTGAGCGGTGGAGTGAAGAACCCTGCGACACCAACAGCTCCTCTCACAGCTGTTTCATTCTATTCAACACAAAACCTTAGATCACATTCACACTTCAAACACAAGACAGCTGGCTTAATGGCAATAAATACACAACTATGTAGTAGTTCCCACAAAGCAAAAGATGATCTATAATCTGAACAACACAAGTAGTTTTTGATGACACAGACTGGGTTTGTCCTCAGAGCCACAGCAGTGTTCTGGAACAGCTGTTAGATGGACCACACGGAACATGTGGAGCACTTTAAAGGTTCAGGGGATGATACTGTCAAAGTAATATCTTTGCAGATTAAAAACCAGGGCTCTAGAATGCAACCAATTTCGTCACACATTCAAACTAATTTCTCAAAAGTGTGACTAAAATTTGAGGTCACAACCAGCCCTTGGTGAAAAAAAAGTTCACAACTCACAACAGGACTCACTATTTTCATGCCAGATGGGCGTGGTTTGGGTTGTACATAGTCGTCAGGCTGACACGAAGCGAGTGGTTGCAGATCATTGAAAAATATTTTTAATGATATTGGGGATGCGGTCGGTCGCGTGCTTTGAGATAAACATTAAAATAACCTGGAAAATACTGTTTATTAACTGAATTTGGGTGAAGGTGTCGTACAACATCGTCAGTGTCCTACAGTATGGAGCGAGCAAGAGAGCAAATAAAGTTAGAAGAGTGGAAGCTCCAGAAACATACAAACAAAAAAGTAAGGTTTGGGACACGTTGGCTGAGATTGTTAAAGATGATGAGCAGCTCTCAGTGTTTCCATTTCTGTGGAAACCGGGTTCAAATGTCTCTTTGGGTGTTACAGGTTGTCGACCCCTGGTTTAGATGCTAGCAACGACATCTGATTTAAACAGAAATAAATGCAGGTATGTGAGTAAGGTCATGTGATGTTCATAAAGACCATCGACTACGTTTTCAAAATGCGGGTCCAGAAGCGGGTCGGGTCCGTCTTTTTCAATTATATTTGTTGTGGTCCAGGTTGCGGGTCTTTTATACATGACTATCACTGATAGTCGTGCACGAGAGCGGTGAACATTGCCGAGTACGTTCTAATAACTAATTAGTTGTCAACACATACACTTGCATCGGCTACATGCCAATGGTGATATGCTAACAGCTATATGCCAATGGTGATATGCTAACAGCTATATGCCAATGGTGATATGCTAACAGCTATATGCCAATGGTGATATGCTAACAGCTATATGCCAATGGCTATATGCTAACAGCTATATGCCAATGGCTATATGCTAACAGCTATCCTCTGCAGCTATCATTAGCAGAGCAGACATCACACACACACATTATGGAGGATGGTCCATCAGACATGGAGCTGTTTAGATTTTCAGATATTGAGATGTTCAGTTTGGAGCCTTTAAGACACTTTTAAAAAACATATGTTGAGATGTTTTCAGTGTAAATTTCATCTCAGTAAAACACTTTAATATTACTTTTCAGTTCAGTTCACATCTTTCTTGTAGAGCTGTGCTCCAAATAAAATGTTTATACATTCACTTCCATAAGTTGGTGCAGTGGTTAGCACTCGTGCCTCACAGACAGAAGGTTGTTGGTTCTATTCCCACACCAGACCTTTCTGTGTGGAGTTTACATGTTCTCCTCGAGTCTGCGTGGGTTTTCTCCAGGTACTCCAGTTTCCTCCCACCATCCAAACACATGCACTGATAGGTTAACTGGTTAACTGGTTAACTGGTTAATCTAAATCACCCATAGTTGTGAATGTGACAGTGATTGTTTGTCTATATGTGTCCATCCCTCATACAGGGTGTACCCCGCCTTCATCCATTGTAGCTGGATTAGACCCAAACAGACCACCACAACCCTAGTGAGGATAAAGTGGGTTCAGATGATGAGACAAGACAATCCATATGTCCATTTGTATCATAAAAATGAACATACTGGTCAGAAAAGGACCAGTTGATGCACATAAATAAAAAAGAAAAGTGAAAATGAAATAAGCGCATCCTCACACCTGGTGTCTGTTCCTCTCCATTTCATCCCTGTATCCTGTGAAAACATATTATTTATATTTTGTTTTAAATTGCATTATGTTTGGACAAGTTTAGTTTGAACATAAATGTTTTAATGAGACCATGGACACAAAGGCAACAACATGTTTATGAAAACATGATCAGGGAAGTGGCACCAATCCACAGGACACTTCCTGCCACAGTCAGCTGCTCACTCTAATCCAAATATTAATAACACATACAACAGCACAGACAACTTTATTTGGACATGTCCTGACACTGAAAACAGCCATTTACTCTGCCTCGCCTTCTGGATTGACAAGAACAATATAATCCTCATCCTTCCTGGATGGTTATTGACATGTGCTAAAGGATCTAGTGTTGTCTCCACAGGCTCTCACCCCTTCTCCTGTGTCACACACACACACCCTCAGGCTGCATCGCACACACACACACCGGCATCGCATCACACGCACTACCACTGTTTCACACACACACTAACGGTGCATCAGTCTGTTAAACAGCACAGTCACATGACAGCTGCACTGCTGCTGTTTATGTGATGCAACACACCTGCACACTCTAACTGTTCACCACAGAGAAGAAGAGCCTCACTGAAACCTCTGGTCCCTCACCCATTGAAACCTCTGCTCCCTCACCCACTAAAACCTCTGGTCCCTCACCCACTGAAACCTCTGGTCCTGTGCTTGCCGCTGCACTCCCTCAGATCTGCCATGAACCTTGAAATGTCAGAGTATGTGTTTAATGATGGAGATAACCTTGAAATGCATCACAGAAGAGGAACTCTTTAATTTCAGAGCATTCCATTTCTAATTTAGACCTTGGCAATTTGTCTGCTCATTCTGCAGGCTCTACAGGGTCTCCAACTAATTCATATGTGGAGACTTGTACTCTATACAACAGCAGCTACCTGTGTGTTATTTCTTCATAACCCACTATCATATAGAACAGTACAGTAGCTTAAAACTACTGTAAAATACCTCATAAAAATTGTTAAAACAGAACAAAAAATAAAAGCAGTATGATTAAAGTCCCAAGGTTGAGGCAGCAGGAATTAAAGACAAACTGACCCAAAGTAGAGCAGAAGCAAGAGCAAGAAGAAAAAGCGTCTACATTCTACAGAAGCAGGAAGAAGCTCAAACTGTCAGTTCATTTAGTTCGATTAGTAATTGCCTAGGAGGGGTTGGTCAAACTGCATTTCATTCATTTTGTTATCTTTGGATATGAAAAATGACAAATAAAGATTCTGATTCTGATCTGATTCTCAAAATGTCAAGTATTTTTATGTATAGATGAACATCAATTTAATCAGCATAGGTCAAAAGTCAAGGCGATGCCACTCTTTTAATTCCAGGATGGCTGGAGGGGATTTCTTTCATTTAGCAATCCAGGATGCAGTGATATCATTTTAGTGTTCAACGGTCAAGGTCTTTGTGATATCATATTACACAAAACTAGCCATATCTCCTAGTGGGTGAGAAACCTAACTTAACTTAAAGTGCAGATGGACAACATGCTAACATTCTTAAACAACCAGTTGACATACAATCCACTAAACCTCTTACCAAAGATGAGGTCATTGAATTCCAAATCAATAAATCAAAAAATCTCAGTAGTTGAAGGCTAATGTATTCATCATAGGGCTGGGCGATTTTCTCTTTTAAAAATATCTCCGATTTTTTCCCAAAAAACTCGATTCACGATATGATTTTTTTCCCACGCGGGCTAAATGAAAATGAAAACACTAGAAACGTGATTTCTTTCATCTTCTTTTTTTAAATTAAATAACATGTAAAACAAAAATACTTCTACAAATAACTGTAAACAATAAATCAGTTGTGCAAAAGGTTCAACTGCAACCTGAGACTTTGCCTACATGAACGACATAGGTCGAGACATATCCACCACTGTTACAGGAAAAACAGTGCAAAAAAAATAGTGTAAAAGATACATTTTGTTGGAAAAAATAAAGCTTAAAATATTTTAACAACTAAAACAATGTACATTAATACTCATATTATATGAAAAACATTGCAAAAAAACGTAGTAGTGCAAAAGTAAGATAAAAAGAAACTAGTAACATTTTTACTTTGTAAGGACAAAATAAAACAAAACCTAATTATCAATCAAACTACTTCAATAAACCTGAACATGTTACCAATATTTTGGATACATGATGTTATTGTGTCTGTTATCGCTCCACATCGTGCTCCATGTTTATCATAAGGTGTGTTCGGGTGACCCGTGGGTGAACTGCAGATTTTCACGAAACGGGTGAAAAATGTTGTGCTGTGTCAGATACGGGTTCGGTTCAGACGTGGGTGATTGCGGGTCTAATTTGCGGTTCATAGGGTAAAAGGTTAATAACATTTTTATTTGGCTCTGCCTTGGATATGTGTATAAATGTTTGTATTTAAGTTTTCTTCCGGGTTCGGGTCGTATATCGGGTTCCTTTATAGCGGGTCGGTTCGGGTGCGGATTTTATTTTTTTTTCGTCGGAAAACGGTCGGATACGAGTTTAAACATGACGGGTACGAGCGGTCGCAGTATGTCAAAATCAGAACCGTGCAGGACTCTGATAAGGTGTGCCGCGAGAAAAGCTTTCAGTCAGTGTTTGTTGAACAGAGTGGTCGTACCGCTACCGTCAACAACAACAACAGTCTGAAGACACAGCTGACAACCAGGCAGTAGCTGGGCTTCGTAAGACCCTAAAAAGGGGGGTCGTAGGCGGGGCCTGGGGTGAAACACTACGCAAAGCAGCCTGGTTCATGGTTTTCTTTTTGAGAGGAAAAAATGTGTGTGTGTGTGTGTGTGTGTGTGTGGGGGGGGGCGAATCGGATTGCACGATTTTCCTAAAATATGAATCGATTTTACCATAAAACTCGATTTTAAATCTAAATCGATTTTTTGCCCAGCTCTAATTCATCAAAAATCCAAAAGTGTCCATTAAACTAACTGAAGTCTTTTATATTTTGAGCTACTATTTTCCTACCATGTCCATATGGCTAATAATAGCCACCGGCTGCCAAGACCTGACAATTACATCCTTTCTGAGTCAATTAATCAACCAGAATGGTGACGACAAATCATCACAAACACTCCAATCTATAATTATAGATGCAGCTAAGAAAAATGTTATCACTCTCTTTACCAGCCAAAAATTCAAAAGTATCAGGTGTGTCAGAGCCAAAAACTACACAACTAATATAACTCTACCACATGCTGTATTGTAGTGTTTCCACTTGCAGCTTGACAAATGGAACTATAGCTCAGAAAGCACAGCTGCTATGTAGCACACTTTAAAATGGGTTAAGTGTGCAAAAATACCAGAAGAGCCTCTGAACATGTAGTGTTAAACATCCAACAGTGGAGAAGAAACAACAGTGGAATCATTATTCTGTAGCCTTAGGTGCTTAGTAGTAGCACAGACACAGAGTCAACAGACAGAGCACTAACAAATATGCTAAATACAGTTTTCACATGCACATGAAAAATACAACACGCTAAATGTATCTTTCCACGATCGCCTGATTTTTGTTTCAGTCACCTGCATGAATGTGTTCATTTACACAAACAAATTTTCCAGCTTTTCCAACTGCCTTAAAGGGATAATTCAGTATTTTTCACATGAATCTGTATGGGATCAGTGTCTTTACTCTGGTGCACCCACACTGACTTACCCCCAACAGTGTCCTGTGAGCCCATACGGTCCAGTTTTGCTCAAAGTGAAAGTAGTCCCTGCAGGTTTCCTGGGGTCACGAAATTAAAACACGTGTCTTCTCAAAACAGTATGTGTTCGAATGAGTGATTTATTTACATAACAAAACCATCATGGAACAAAAACTCACACCTCGTAATTGCTTGGAGCTACTTTCTCTCAATGGCGATCAATGTGTGTTGTCACTGCTAACAGTTGTGCACCTGCACATAGCAGCCTGAAAGTGAATTAGCATCTAGGCTACCTGTTTCATTCACTTACTTTACTGCATGTCTGAGTACAGTGACGATGAAAGCATTTATTTCAGGACACAACCAAGGTGTTATCTTTATATGGATGGTAAAATTCATCAGATAGAAGTAGAATGGGAAGAAAGAGAGAGGGTGGGCAGAGAGGTGGAAGTTGAAGCTGGAGCCACAGAGCTATTCAGGCTGTTTCTACAGGACACTGTCAGGGGAAAGTCACTGTGGGTGCACCAGAGTAAAGATGCTGATGACATACACATTCATGTGAAATCACCGAACTATCCCTTTAAAACCCTCCCATGAAAACATATGGAATAGCAACAGATCACACTCCCAAGTAGCCCTAAAACACGAAATATGTTTGGCTGGAATCCACACATGGTGCAATCTCACACCCATATTTAAAACGTATGAAATGATGACAGTTTGCTTGCTGCGCATGTTGTCACACTTCCAAAGCAACACATGTTGTATACTTATCGGCCCAGATGGACTGACATATTATTGACAAACATTTTCTCGCACTTAACATCTGTGACAAAAAAATCCTGCAGATGAAAGCCTGCAGGAGCAAGCTAATTGGCAAGACATAAATCACAAGTTGAAAGGCCTGCCTTCCCTTAAAACTTCACAGTAAAATAAATCCATTGATCTGACAGAGCCAATTAAGTTAGTAATATATTTTAAATGATGATTACAGAATATATGCTAACATTCCTGTTGTCTTAATTCAGTTGGAACAAGGTCAGTCGGTACTGTGGCTTCTGAAGCTAAGTGACTGCTCATCTGCTACTAGCATAGGTCAGACTGGAACTAATCAATACACCTATTTGTTCCCTTTAAGAATAAACTCATCAGAATGCTCCAGAGGCTCACATGAAGGGGGGGGGGGGTACACACAGTCCTTGACCATGATATGCTGCTTAAAATGTAAATGAGTCTTTGAATAATGGGACAAGTCAGCAATGAATATGCAGACAACCACAAATTATTTTTGCTTATCTTATAAATCATTTTTTGTTTGTTGGGCACGTTGCAGAATTTGAATCTAACTAAAACCAGCGACCATAATTCAATCAACCCCAAAGTATGTGTAAGTCCCTGTGTCTAAGACCTTGTTCCCATTTAGTACTTAGATTTGCCCTAGGTAATCCACTCACAGAGGACAGCCAGGAATTCTGCAGGTTTAGAGGGTGAATTCAGATGCAGTCAGAATTTGTAATGTACTCAGATTAA
Source organism: Siphamia tubifer (assembly GCA_020466265.1). Classification (NCBI taxonomy): domain Eukaryota; kingdom Metazoa; phylum Chordata; class Actinopteri; order Kurtiformes; family Apogonidae; genus Siphamia; species Siphamia tubifer. The sequence continues at coordinate 45,559,530 of CM035799.1, read as the reverse complement.
TGTTCACAACAGGATCAGGGATAGGCTAATCCATTTTTTTGATGGGTTGATATTGACTCTGGTGAAGCCTCATATCCATTTCCAAAAAGTCAAGGTTGTTCATTTGATATACATGAAAAACATTTTTTTGGGTACCTGTAACGATGACACATGAGAGAAGACACGACATTCGATTAATAATTTAGTTGACATTCATTGTATGCGCAGTATGAAGTTTTGTTTCCAATAGTTTTTAGCTCAGTTTCAATTAGCCTACGTTCAAATGTAAGTAAACTTCACAAGCAATTGTGTTTTGTAACAAACATAATTGGTCATCTCTATTATATTTGCTGTCTGTGCCTTGTTTTTCATGGAAAATGACAACTTCAGTGAGAGACAGACCATTTGAAGGTCGAGTGTGCAATACTTTTTGTCTTTCAATTCACGCCATGAGGATAGACCTGCAGAGGGAAGTGTTTCCACCTGAAAAATGAAATGAGGAGGCCACAGCGATTATGTTCTGTATCACAGGAATGTTAATTGTGCTCAAATCCAGCGTCTAACGTCAAGAATGGAGGCGTTTACAGAGTTAGGAGACAAATAATCCAGCGGCAGGTGATACTACGACTTATTTTAATGTTATAGCTTTAACCCAAAAACAAAACCGCGTCATCGGTCCATTTATTTATTACTTTCTCTGTATTTTTTTACTAACACACAGCTGATGCTACACAGGCGGTTTTAAAGGTAGCGGTACTGCAAGATGAGGAAATGCAGAAATAGGCGTGGTCTGGGCTCTACCTATCACCAAACACCTACATCATATAGTTCCTGAAGAACTAAAAAAGACCCTGCCTGTCAAGAGGAACTAAAAAGGTTCTAGGAACTACAAATGGTTCCTACAGTGGGAAAGCACTTAATAACATATTATGTTTAGATTGTGTTGCTTTCCTTTTGCTCATATTACAGCATTTGTGTGTGTTATGTTCCCTATTTTCTATCATTAAATTACAATTCAAACGAATTTTGGAGTACAAATAATTTCCTCATTCCTCATCCACTTTAATGTAAAGTTGGGTTATTCCAGGTCCATCAAGTCAAAGTCCAAACATGTATTGGTTCAAACCTGTTCACTGAACACAGGTGATTCCACTAATCATCCCATTTACATGGATGAAGCTTTATGTTCATCAAAACGGGCTGGTTCAATGAACAGGTTTGAACCAATACATGGTAGGACTTAGGCTTGATGGACCTGGAATTACCCACCTCTGCTTTGATGTTTGGTTGGTTGCAGTACGTCCTTTGACAGATAAAGTATTCCTACATATTGCTCTCAGATCAGATCAAAGTGCCTCTGCTTTGTGCAGTTTCACCATAGATAACACTTCAGGCAAACCGTAAGACATAACTTTGTGTGACCATGCTGCTCTATATCACTGATTTGTGTTGGCACTAAACAACAAAATAAAGAGACTTAAAAAAATAAAAACATCTCATTCCTGTTTTGTTTTTTTCATTTGAACAAAAAAAAAAAACAGCTGAATATATAAAGAAGAGTGATTATAAAACTGTGCAGAGGCAGTTAAGGAAAGACTGAGTTGTAGATGCTAAATGGGTGAATTGCAATATTTTTTTTTTCTTCATTTAAAGATTGATGTTGTTCTTCAACTCCAAGAAAGAACGATAAAGACACAGCTGTCGTCTCCACCTTAGGTCAGATTTCTAGCAGGTCTCTTGTATTTTCACTTCAGACTCTTGTTTGAAAGCCTGTTATGGGAAGGCAAGTCTCGACTTCACCTTCTGTCACTTCAGAGTTTCATTTACGAAAGGCAATTATGAATACCACTATCAGTACACCAGTGCATTTTTGTCTCACTTCACTGAGACAGAGAATTATGGCACCAGGGTTCATTCGATGGTACAAAATCATATTAAATTCCTGTTCAATTTTCCTCCTTTTAACTTTGCTCTCGCTCTGTTACAATGAGTGTTCTACTTGAAGATAAGTTTGCTAACCATGTTTCTCCAACTCGTGGCGAAGCTTAAGCATCAAAAGATACAAGTTCCAAATCCTTGACTGAACAAAATCAAAGTCCTAAATAAAAATGCAACTTCTTTTGTAGTTAGTATTGACATAGATCCTCTTCAGTTTCACTCAAGTACTGAGCAAGGACACAATGAACAACATGTTTTCAGACACAAGCTACAGTAAACCTGTCTATACTACAGATCCAAGATGAGACGATCGTAATATCTTACAACAGTAATGCGAGGAATGACTACTATAAGTGGCTCCAAAAAGCTCCATACTCTAAAAAAAAACAACTAAAACAGCATATATTCTGCATTTAATGTTGGACACAAAAGGAATAGATGTAGCACACAAAACATTCCAGGCACCATTAATAACAAATATCTGTAAAAATCACTGTGGGCAGTATAACAAGTAAATGATTTTTCCTCAATCTCAGTACAGTTGGATACCAGTAAGTAACAATTTTGAACAAGTATTCAGAGAATGCCTGATCTCACCCGTTCTTGAATTAGTAAGTAATTTTTATTCATACAGGGTTCACAAAGTGCTTTGCAGCACACATTCACCCATTCACACACACACACCATTAGACAGCTGCTGCCAAAACACAGGTGCTGCCTAACCCTACTGGGTGCAACTTAGGGTTCAGTGTCTTGCCCAAGGACACTTCGACAGGTGGACAGCAAGAGCCGGGACACAAACCACCAACCCTTCAATTACTGGACGACCCGCTCTACCAAATGAGCCACAGCTGTCCATTAGAGCCAAGAATGTGATTTTGATCTTTCTGCAAAATACTACCTTGACCTTTGACTTTTTTCAATATTGATAATTTTGTTATGCATCAGTGTGTGTAATATTATGAAAATAGATCCAGTATTGATTAAGTTATAGTGTGATATGTCTATGTTTGACTCACACAGTGTTACACAAGTAAATTTTGCAACATGTCACCTTTGACCTCCAGAGATCTCAAAACGTATTGGTCATAAGTGACACCACCAATCATGTGAATTGTAGGAATTTTCATTCTGTATTATTTGGTACCAATCTGAAAGTTCTGTGACCCTCCATTCTTGAGTTACAACAGATAATGTGATTTTGACATTTTGGTTCATTGTGACCTTTACTCAAATGGATCATTGCATCTGATGTGCAGTAGCGATATGTATACACCCATGTAATTTCATGGTGATATCTACAGTATTCAGTGAGTTATAGGATGATGGGCAGATGGACAGACAATTGATTACAATAATCTCTCCCGACCAATGTTGGGTGAGATTAACAAATATCTGTAAAAATCACTGTGGGCAGTATCACAAGTAAATGCTTTTTCCTCAATCCAGGTACAGTTGGTTACCAGTAAGCAACAATTTTGAATTATGCTCTAGATTTTCAGTTTATTCTCAAATGAAAAAACTGTCTTGAAAATGCTTCAAAGAGAGGTTGCATAAGCTATTCTTTCTTTTAAAAGGTTTCTTCCTATCCTTCCAGGATCCAAAAGTCTGAAACCATGCACCATATGCAGTCTTTTAGAAATTGGTACAAGCTGTAAGGGTCTAAACTTAGATGACAGTTTTTAGTCAAATACTCAATTTTCCTTGGGGGAAAACCCAGCCTATGTTCAAGACACTTTCACTCCATTTGTGAGTAAAAGATAGAAACACATTAGCCATTCCCTGTGTCTTGCCAAGCTAGGCCAAATCACGAGGTGAGTTAGCAGAGGACAACAGAGCAAAGCAAGTAACAGAAAAACAAGCTAATCAACATGCAGAGACGTGAAGCCAAGCAAGATGGAGTCAACCTGCCAAGCTGCCAGATAAAGATCTGTCTGACACCTCGACTTTTGAATAATCCACTTGTAAGCATCCATTTAAAACGTTAACATGGAGCTGCTGAGAGAAGGTGATTTTCTATTGGGGGGGGTGAAGGGTGCTGGGGTTAGTGTAGAAGATGGATGAGAGTGAGGATAGGTACATGTGGAGACCTATGAGGTATGCAAACCGTGGATATTAAATACCATGAGTGAATGCTGTTGATTCTCTAAAGACTTTGACGAGGCAGGATTTTGGAAAATGTGCCTATTTAAAGTCCGGAAGGCATTTCATGTTATTACCTCCGTCAACGAGGTATTAAACTCAAGTCTGTTTGTTTGTCTGTCTGTCTGTCTGTCTGTCTGTCTGTCAGCACGATTACGCAAAAAGTTCAGAAGTGATTTTGATGAAACTTTCAGTGATGATAGATAATGGGTCAAGGAAGAATTCAGATTTTGAGCCGCCACAGCCAGGTCAAAGTCTAATGAGTTAGTTATCTTTTTGACTGTAGAAGGAAAAAACATGAATATAATGTGCTGTTATAAGTTTTCACATATGGGGAATTCATTTCTATGCTCAGATTTAAGATCACGACGAAAGAAAATTCTTAAATTCATGCAGGTGGTTAAAATCAGTAGAAAGCAAATTATAGAACAAGTTTAATATTTTTAACATATGGATTTCTAACATTTTCTTCAATTAAAACATAAACTTAAAAAAGCCAGAAAAAGGAATAAATAATAGTTTAAATATTGTCATCAACTTTGTCCCTGTTTACAATTAAAGTAAATTCTTCAGAAAGACATCAACATGTTTCATGGTTCTCTTTTGCTCATGAATTATTAATTATCCAAGATACCAATTTTAACCATGTACATGAATTTTAAGCATTTTCTTTCATCTTGTTCTTAAATCTGAGTGTGGCAATGAATTTCCCGTATGTGAAAACCTATAAAAGCACATTACATTCATGTTTTTCTCTTCTACAGTCAAAAAGATAACTAATTCGTTAGATTCTCACCTGGTGGCGGCCATATTGGATTTCTCCATTTTGAAGCATTATGGGACATTTTTCAGCCCGGCATCCAGAAGATTTGAATCCAGCCCCCTTTAAAAAACATTGTATGCCAAAAACTGTACATGAAATGCCTTCAGGGTTAATCTTTTATGAAAAATGACCCTGACTACTTCAGCGGTTCCTTGTAGTGTTGAAGTGTTAACTCCGTCCTTACCGTTATGCAGATATTGTGTAACAAAAAGAGACAGGGCTGGGAATTTCCTAATGGAGCGGTGGTCTGCAACACTAGAAGCAGGTGTTGTTGGCTAAAACATTCTCTGTCAGTTTGTGTTTTAAATGCTTCACAAAATAAGTCAAATCCAGTTTGTGCAGCTCTTGTTTGTAGCCCAACTGTCGTGCACACCCCCCACCACCACCCCCACCCCACCCGAGTTTTGCTACGCCGTGCAATTGTGATGAGAAAAGGTGCTCAGCAAAAATCACAGGACAGAACATGCTTGATGTGAAAACATACTGGCTGGTCCGTCATTACTATCACTTACACCCTGTCAGTTACTAATCCTTGTTGACTTAATAATAGGAGTAATTCCTGCTTGCATGTGAAGCATAAGACTTCTACTGTGCGACGCAGAAGAAACACCGTGAGAATCGCAGACAACTCACATAATAGACCTAAGAACTAGAGGGAAAAAAAAATAAAACGTGGCTCAAAGAATTTGCTTTCAATGTTGTCTTTGGCTTTGAGGCATATGAAAGCTTAAAAGAAGAAGATTTAACATCTCCAACAAATAAGGAGTCGATTAATTATGTCAAATATTGTAAGGAATGTTACCTGTGAGTAAAGATTCAAAGCTGCTGGGGGAATTCAAAGTGCAAACATGGATTTAAAGCTTATTATGGACCCAAGTATGCAGCACAAATCAGTCGCCTTTCTTCAGACTACACTATCCAAAACGATTTAACCATATTTTTTTTTCCACACTGCTTTGCCTCAGATTCAAGATTAAAAAGAAGAATTTTCAGGAGGCGATTCCTATTTTTCTGACAGTGCTTCCTGCTTCGAGTCAAGGATAAGGGTCATATCTATATACAGGCCTTGACAAAGAAAGATAAAGGTGGAAAAACTGCTTATCCTCGCGCTTGATGTATTAAGAACAATAAGCCATTTCTTTAAACTCCACAACTTTGCTTTAATACGTTTATTTTTCTGCCAAATTCAGATTGTGGAGCGGTGGAGTACGGCAGGCGTGAGCATGCGTGTGAATCTGTGCGTGTTCCAGCACTGTTGGTGGGAGTTCACATGTTAAAAAGAAAAGGCTAACAATCCAGCCTATCTTGAGCTATAAATCAGTGCCTTGGTCAACCTGGCCGAGAGCGTTTTCAAAGCCATTTGCAGAAGATAATGCCAGCCATTCCAGCCAGCCCCAGGGACGGCAGAGCCAGCCTCATGAATCATTACCCTTTTAGAGGAGCTGCGGCATGGATCTCACCTTGCTCAGTCCATAGGGTCCTGTTGATCCTTCCTGGTAGGCAGAAACAAGGGGTGGCAGTGAAGGAACATGTTTCAACTATGGCCAAGGGGTTCCAAAAATCTGTTTAAAAGTCAGAATGACTCACTGCTAGGCTCCAAAGACAAAAGAAAACTGGTGTAGGTCTGCAGCTCCAAGGCGTCTGTTCACCCAATGTGTCAGGAATTGAATTTCAAAGTCAATGTTTTACTAGATAACACTTTTGAAATATAAACAACAATGAACAAGCATAAAAGGAATACATTTAGCCTTGTGTTTTGCCTTTATGAAACTAGAGCTGCCAAACTTTCAGACCGTGACAAAGGGTTTTCATATCTTAACATTTACGAAGGAGGTTAGCAAAATATATTCCACAGTAGTTTTGATCTCCGCTATGGATTTTTTTTTAGTCAAATACCAATACCAAAAAAATAAATAAAAAAATTAGCCAGTACAACAAGCCGATACCGATACAAGAAAAAAAATTGACACATCAGCCATGATGTGTTGGACACTGGGTCACAAGTACAGCATTTGAGAACCACTGCTGTAGACGTTGCCCTAATGTGCCTGTCGACCTCCTGCTCCATCCTTCCCTCCCTCGTGAATACTTGAACTCCTCCACCTGAGGCAGGGCTTAATAATGAAATCTGTAAATCAACACGATCATTGTGTTTATGGAATAATATCTCGTGCCATCTCACAATAGGCCTAACACGAAAACAAATTGCGATTTTATGGAAAAGCCGATATTACATACTTGTAAGTAAAAATTGGTAATGTTTTGCACATATGTCCAATGGAAAAGTGACTAATGTGAAAATGTTTGCAAACCTCCAAGCACCACTGCAGCCTATAAAAGAGTTTCAGAGCCATAAAGGCCATTAATACCTCACGATTTCCAGTAGGAAATTAAACCCTTCAATAACTTGCACTGCTCACCCCTACATCTAGATAACCAGGCTTTTGTAAGAATACAATGACAAGGTGAAATGTGTCTGTATTGCTGGTTCATTTACTCAGGGCATCTATATGAACTGAGCCTCCTTTGTCCCTGTAGGCCTTCATTAAACATCATGTTATATATATATATATATATATATATATATATATATATATAGTCTTTACCCTTACAACTAACCTATGATTAGAGCTGAATCTGCTCAGGCGTGTAGGCAAAGATAATCCACATTCAGGATTTAATGTCACTTTTCATTGTAATGTGTATTTTTAATGCGATTTCTGTATCTTTCTTTGGATAAAAAGGTGCACTATAGCAACAAATGCTGAAATTCCATTGGTCGTAAATGCTGTGATATGTGGTTAACTCTTTTAGGTATTATATATATATATATATATATATACACACATACATACACATATACACACACACACGTATATGTAGGCCGATAGAAAAGCAACATAAAAAAGGCTAAATAAATATTTAGCTTTTGAAAGATCTACCACACCCATGGATGCACTGCAGTGGAAAATAACCTTTGGACCTTGTTGAAGTGGAAAGCGGCCTTTTATCCACTGTCCATAAACATTACATTTATAATAAATCCCATTTATTACAGATGGAGCTAAATGAGTTCCCCGCCTTCCGCCGGCTAAAGCACTCCACAGCCTCACGCTGTGATATTCCATTAATATCCTCCTATAGTTAGGAAAATTTCAAACGATTTCAACTCTGCACAACACTTTGTAACCTTGAAACGTACTTATTGTGAGTCTGATGAATGCTGGTAATGTGCAGCTACATATTGGGTCATTTATATTATCATAGCCCATATTTATATATAAACAGGGCACAGGAAACGACTTATCATTTGAGTAACTGTGCAGACATTCCATTAAGGCAAGTTCAGAAGACACTCTCCTTCTTCACTGCTGGTTTCTTCATTTACTTGTGCAGAGATAGGAGAGCAGCAAAACCAATCCATGATGGAAAGAATTATGAATTCTCTTCTTATCTTTGACTACCTTTTCCTTTTAAATGGTTGTGACTAACTATGGCAACAGTGGCTTTACTTAGAATGCAAACACTGAAGAGTAAGTGTCTTCTTTTGAATAATATAGTGAAACATAAGCACAGAACTGTTCAGGCACCACTAATATTGAATATAAATGGGAGACCTAAATACAGTGTTTGTAGTAATGTTTCTAAGCGGAGTCAGGATTTTCCCTCGGTTTGTGGAGAGCCGGTGTCCTTATTTTACTAAAAATAATGTGATTTGCATAACTTTACACCTTGATTATTATAATACTTGGAAAACAAGTCAAAGGAAGACAAAGCATTTGCTCCCTGATGACGTTAACACATAAAATCACCACTTTTAAAAAGCTTATTTCCACTGAAAACCACAGCAGTCAGACTTGTTCCTCTTCCACGGTGTAAGAACGATGTCTAAGCGGTCATTTATATGGAGCTGAGCCTTTTTGAAAATGCTGATTATTCTCTCCATTTGTGCCCATTATCTACACAACGGACACGCACTGAAAATGCAAGTTTCTAAAAACTGAAAATGGAGATTCTTGGATGGACGTCACAGTTTTCTAGAGAAATATTCTATCAAGTTCAGATGTGATGATACGGTTTAGAGGAAGATAATGGAGCTGATAAGTGAAGGTGCAAGTATTAAATGAGGAAAATAAGCATGTTTGGTAGCAAACGTTAGCATCATACATGATTAGCTTAACAGAATCTCCATGAATTTACTTGATATGAAATAAGGCTTGTATGAGGTATTATATTTGGTATTAGGTATGTTATTATATTTGATATTAGCTGAGCTGCACTAGCTCCTCCTAGCATCAGTAAATCTAATGTTCTAACGTAGTTGTCTTGTTTCGCTCAATGCAACTTTTGGCTCGATTTCCCTGAAACTGGTCGACCAATCACGGTGAAGTATAGACTCAGAGGGCGGGCCTAACAAAGTGACGCTGCAATGATTCGGAGAGAAACAACCAGAAACAACCATAGAAGAAAAACAACAACGGGTGTAGATTTCCTTTTATCAAAGATGAGTGAAGAAACGTTAACAATCTTTAAATTCTTTTTACAGCAGCAACAACAGTCGTTCAGCTCCATAATCCACCATTTTGTTTTATCATTCCTAACTTTCTCCAGACTCCTCCGTCAACTTTCTGGCGCTCTAACTACGTCATCCTAAAGATTACACTGATTGGTTGTAGTACCGTCCTATTGCATACAGAAGGATTTGAAAGACAATCTTTTAGCCCCGCCTCCCCTGACGATGAAACATTCCTTGACCTATACATGTAATGATAGGGATGGCGCTGGTAGGCCAGCTTCCCTACACATCACCCTACACTTCTAAAGGGGTATTGTTTTTGAGTCAGTTTGAGTCTGTCTGTTTTTAGGAACTTCTGCATAAAAACTACTGGACCATTTTCTATGAAACTTTCAGAAAAGGTGCGAGGTGGTCCAAAATAGATCCCATTAAATGTTGGTGAAGGTAGGTCAAAGGTTACAGTCACCAAAAATGTGTTTTTGCAATGATAAAAGATAGGGCAAATCAGGTAAAATGTGTGCAAGGGGAGCTGGGCTTGTTGTGGTGAGAACCACTTGTTTCTCTGTTCTGTCCAGTTCAGTAGGTTAATGAAGCCATCATCTAAGTCCGGGAACAGCAGTCTTCATGAACTAAACACCAAACATGACTGGAAAACAGACACAGCCGTTAACGATGACAGAACTAACACAGTTCAACTAAGAGTTCAAACCCTTTTCATCCCATCTTTCATATCAGAAAAGCACTTTGTGGTTGAAAAAAAAAAGTCACCAGCTCAGTTGTAAGATTTTTAAGCACTATACGGTGCTTAAAAATCCCTACAGGATTTTGTGATGTTGTGATTTCTAACTTCAATGCAAATTCAGCCAATCCCAGTGAATTCAGCACAAATAATTTTAACCAATCACCACGAGTTTCCCGCAAAATATGACCAATCATTTGCGACGTCTTGAGCGGCTCCCTCCGCCTTTTCCTGTTTACCTTAGAGTATGAAGCAACATGTGCGCTGCCAGCAGTTCCCATTTGATGACTAAAACTCCTGGTCTATAAAGCACTAAACGGCCTTGGACCCAAATACATGTCAGACCTGCTGGTTCCATATGAAGCATCCTGAAACCCTGAAGTCATCAGGACAGGTTTACCCTGTGTTCCCAAAATCAGAACCAAACAAAGTTCGTTATCATTCAGTTGTTCTGCTCCTCACATGTGGAACAAACGACCTGAATACCTGAGGTCTGAGAAAAACTGTCAGTTCATTTAAGTCACTTCTGAAAACATTACTGTTCACTGGAGCTTTTACTTAGATTTGGAATTATTTTTAAAATGTTTTATGTCATTTATTTTAATTGTCTTTTAATGGATCTTAAACATTTTCATCTTCTTATATGTTTTATGTAAAGCAGGGGTTCTCAAACTTTTTTGGCCCAGGTCCCCCTTGGAGGGGTGAAATTTTTCCATGTCCCCCCTCATCCTCGCGATACTGAAAATGACAAAAAAAAACCACTTCAACAATGATTATTATGAAACAATGATAACCTTTTTTAATAGTGCTTTTGTGCAAACCAGCCACATTTTCAGGTATTATAATATAAATGAACACTTCAGAAACAACAATTTTAAATAATTTTAAAATAATAAACAGAACAAAAGACACACAAAACCGTGTGTGTGTGTGTGTGTGTGTGTGTGTGTGACAAACAGACAGACAGACAGACAGACAGACAGACAGAGACTTAATGAGAGGGATGAGCTTGTCAAACTCAATATAACTATCAATGTACTTTCTCTTTTTAGGGTTAGGGCGTTTGTTTTTGTCATTGTCATTTTCATTGTCAGTTCTTTTACCACTTCTTGAGGAACTTGGCGGACACAAAAATCGATCCATGTTCACTGCAGGGTGGCTAAAAATAGCCTGTGACTCGCTCCGTCTCAATTTAGTCAAGCTGGTGTCAAACAGCGCTGTGCGCTGTTACTTCCGCCCGCTCGCTACAAAATAAAACTTCCGCATTTCAAAATAAAACAGCAAAAAAAAAAAAAAAAAAAGTGAATAATTTCGCGTACCCCCTGGACATGCGCCACGTCCCCCTAGGGGTCCACAGACCCCAGTTTGAGAACCGTGGATGTAAAGCACCTTGAATTGTCCTGCACATGAAATGTGATATACAAATACATTCGCCTTACCTAGTACCAACAGGACATTTATATTATGTTTTACAACTTCATATAGTGTTGTGAGGTCATATAAACTTTAACCTTTGAACCAACAGGTGCATTTGGAAAAAATAAAAATATTTTGTTGCATTGTTGTAATCCTCAAAATCGTTTATTTTCCATCTTGGCAAAAAGGTTGTGTTGAGGACCATATCACAATGACTTTGAATTCATCTTACAGTAACTAAATATTTGAAATATTGCTTCATTTTGATTCTAAAAAGGGAAAATCACAACTATTTATCATAACTTTTACTTCCTCCTGCAACAAAAGCCTAAAAAGCACCATAACTTTCATCAGAATTTTTCAGAAAAGCTCATGCAACATCAGACATTTTAGGATGAAACAATCTCACAAAAACATTTGGACACCCCAAAAAATGGCATGGTCCCTATATAGGGATTAGGTAGAGATTTCTTATTATCATGCATTAACAAGATGACACGTCTTACCGTTTTACAAAATTTAACACTGACACCGTTTTAAAATGTTGCAAAACTCAAGTCCATTCTCAAAGCCATATGCACAGCTCAAGCACATGAGTTAAATTGCTGTCATTTACAGTAAATTAACCTCTCATGTAAGTCATTACATATTTTCTACTATTTAAGCCTCACTGTGAGAAGTGTTGCTCTGGCCTTAATTCAGTGACTGCATTATGTGGCTTTATTAGACTCACTTGTCTTCACTTATATCATCATCTATTCAAGTTTAATCAGATCACATATTGAAAAACATCTCCAAAAGTAGCTGTGGAAGTTTTCCAAATGCTCCACTTCTAACAAAGGCTGGAGGCCAAGTTCATCACTGGAAATGATCCAAATGAAGCCTCATCGCTACAGCCTGAATAAGAACTGAGGCCAGATCAAATCTAACGGTCGGAAACATTAACAGGAAAACCTTTAGACATTAATTGGACAACATTCTGTTTATTTCCCAGTGTGTCATCTTTATTTACTCTTCATGCTTATTCATAGTTTGACCGTGAGCTGCAGCGTGACATGACATGCCGTCAGTGCTAATGGTCTCTTATGGCATCAAGGCTGTGTCAGGAGGACACAGTAGGTGCTCAGAGCCAAGGCTTCTGTTGCCCTCCACAGACTGAGAGCTGTCATCTCTGGTACTCATTGCCAAGCGGCCCCGCCCCCACTCCCTAAAATCCTATCCATCTGCCATATCAGCGGGGCTGACAGAGTGCAAAGCAAGGCACTTTTCTTCCAGTCGGTGTTATGCTTCTGCTCAGCCAGCTTGCACCGACTTGGACTCCTGTTCCAAAGGTGTCATTTACCACAATCAACACACAATCAATTACTACAATTTATGTCATGTGGGAAAAACAATGAATTGCTTGCAGTTTGCATTAATACAACTGTAATTTCAGAATAAAGTGAACTGCTTAATAGGGGTGGGGGAAAAAAATGATTCACATATGTATCGTAATCTTTTGTTTTACAAATTTTAAATAAAATTTTTCCATGTTTAAATTATTAAATTTAAGCCGAGTGGAAAAAAATTACCGCTTATGTCCAGCAGAGGGTTATATCCCTTCCCAGAAAAACTTGAAAGGAAGACAGAATGGTGGACAACTGGCAAAAATGTGCGGACATAAAACCCCCACCATCACATTTTAAGCCAATAGTGTGGACACATTTTGAATTTTTTGCTTTGAAGGAAAGAGCAGAGCTGGACATGTGGAGAGATATTTGTAAACTGTGTAACGCACACGTGGCATACTGCGGAAACACCACAAACGTTACTGCACACTTATGAAATTATACTTTGTTTTAGTGTAAATATTTTTCAAATATTTACATTTACAAATGTGATTATTTATAGATTGAATTGATCTAAATGTGGAACCTGAACTAAAATTAATAATATGTTAATGTCATGTTTAAGACCAACAGAGCCATGTCCAGTTTCGTGCCTACATCTGTTAGACTTATGAATGGCTGAGCCATCTTAATCATCCTATCACCATCTTTTTAAGAACATATCTGTTCTTTTGTTTTACATTTTTAATCTTTTTATCTGTTATTTATGGCAGGCGTTGTGTGTATTGTATGTATGTCATCACCATCTTTTTAAGAACATATCTGTTCTTTTATTCTACATTTTTAAAATCTTTTTATCTATTATTTATGGCAGGCGTTGTATGTATTGTATGTATGTATACTGTCTGTGATTATTATGTGACTTATATGTGCAACATATGCTCTGGCACAAATGAAGTTCCTAACGGAAAAATAAAGTTCTTGAATTTAATTGAATTGAATTGAATGTCTATTTTTCAGTCTGTTTTTAAGTGTTAGATTTATTAAGTCATTATTGTGAGATTGATGTTCAGTAACACGTATTTCATTGAGGATACATTTATTCATTTAGGTGTGTAGCCTAATGCTTTATTTAAATGTCTGACTCAACAGTTATTCAGGGTCTAATCAAGTAAAACAATAGATAATTTCCAACAGCATCATCTTCTTTTGGAGTTATTGGCAGATTAATTGATCAATTCATTGGTTTATCGTCATTAAAAATTAATTAATGTTGAAATTTGCAAAGACTTGGAGAAAGTAGATGCAAGAATAAAAAATTTGGGTTAAACAAGTAGTCAGGGTTCCCACTGTTTTTAAGGTATCATTTTCCAGGATATTTCCAGGATATTTCCAGGAGCCTTTTCAGAAAATTCATGACAAATTTGGTCATAAACTCATACTCTTTAGTCGCACGTTTCTTTGATGCCATTTCTGTGATTATACAGGGACTTTGCAAGGTCTCTGATATTAAACCAAATTAAGTAAAGACAACATAAAAAAATAAAGACAACATCAATAAATGCAAACTCTATAGTGGAGATGTTTGACGTACGTGTAGCATGCTTCTTAAAATTCAGAAGAAACTGAATTTTATAAGACTGCTCACTTTGTTTCAGTCAATTTATTCCCTTAATGCTATGACATTCAATGTGGTCAAGACTGATTATGATCATTAAACAATTAGCTCTATGCTAACACAATAGAAATCGCCATTAATAAGCTAGCAGAAATTGCCATTGCCAATTTAATTGACCAGAGCACGTTGGACTTTAAGAAACAAAACAGTCAGTTATCCACTGTCTGTGGTCATACCTCAGCCATTCACTGAGAAAATTTACATGAAATGATGGACTGAGGTTTCCTTGTTAGATTGTCCTTTCAGCTCGGCAACGTTAGAGTTAAGATGGGGAAGATTCCAAACCAAACTGCCCATCAATGTTGGTGCAGTAGGTGGAGACATTACGCAGCAGAGGCCACGATTGAACTTAACTGTCCTTTCAAACAGAAAAAGTAAAATGCAAAAACAGAGAAATACAATTCCAGGAAAAGAAGGATTATTTCCAGGACATTTTGCCATTTTTATCTATTTCCACATCATTTCCATGACTGGGAAATGGTAGTCTAAATTTTCAGGTTTTCCAGGGAACCCTGTGTAGTATTCTGATGTCCTTCAGTCAAAAATGCAATACATCATGGCTCCTTTTTAACAATGTACCACCCCACCCAGTGTTACAGCTGTTAAATGTCAGAAGTGAATAATAAAGAATCCAGTCTGTGGTTTTCAGCTTGTGAAGTATAGATTTGCTGGCATAGCATTGTACTGCAATGACTTTATAAAACGTTTAGTGTAAATTAAGTGTCCAGAACAAGCTTGGTGTGAAATCTGGCTCATTGTGTGCAACAGTCAGGGTATAATCTACATAAGCTATACAAATTTGTCACATTTCGCCCATTTCTGAAGCATGCAATGTGTGACATTTAAGTCTAGACGGGTAAGATGGCTGGTTATTTGACCTTCATGTAATGTTCTGCATCAATTTAGGTGGTGCTTGTGTGTGTGAGGAGGAGAAAGGGGGATGGGAGGGGGGGTCAGTCTGTGTTCTAATTAGAGGAGAAACTGCAAAGAAGAGGCTGACAATGACGAGTAAAATGAATGACACCAGTCAGCGAGCTGTAGCTCCATTTGTCCTCGTCCAGCATTTTGTGTGGAATTAAATAGTGTGTCATCTGTGCACTTATGCTGACAGGGCAAATGTGCTGCAAAGGCACCGAGGTCTTACAGGCCCGTCGCATGTTCCTGTCATTTCCTTCAGACATTTGCCAATGCACAAGATGTGTTAAAGCTGTGTCATAACATAGCCCCCGTGTCTATTCATTATCTACGATGGGATCTGTGTGTGGGGGGAGGGAGATGTAATAACCCACAAGTGCCAAGTTAAAAAAGGACACAAAGCTACTTGGGCTCTAACGATTCAGAAAATTCACAGTTGGATTTGAAACATTACAGTGGTTCGTTCATGCCCTTATTTTCACTTTCAATCTTCTATCACACGTTCGTAAGAGTATACAAGTCTGATATTTAGTCTCAATTTGAGTGGTTTCTCGGTGGGAGGACAGAAAGCAAATAGCAAATAGTACAACTGCATGTGATGTCAAAAACATTCTCTTCAGCGAAACAAATAATGCACAATGTCGTACTGTAGATATTGAGTTAATTGCACGGTCAATTGTTTGATTCATCACATGCATATGATGAGGCTTTGCTGCATCGTGATATCACATCTAACACTGTCTGAACGTACACTACCACAGATCTACACAGGCCATTATCATGATCAATAATTAATGTACCCATGTAACTTAATAACCATCAGTCCGGACAATATGTCTGGTTCATAACAATGATGTCATCTACTGTCAACACAACACATTTAAAGGTGCAGTGGGAGATCTTTTTTGTAACTTTTTTTTTTTACCATACTGCTTGAAAACCTCTTCACGATCCCATATCACACACTGAAATAAAATATTTGCAAAAATAAAAACTAAATGTTTTAGTCCAGTCTACAGGGTGGAACCAGAGGAAAAGTCTGGCCAATCTTTACGATAATTGATTTGCTGATACATCTTTGCTAAAGACGACAACTGGCAACAAAACCAAAATAAAAACTGTGTTTGAAAAAGCTACAGCCATGAGGAAGATGAGCGAAGAACGGGACAGGACAAGGGTGGGAATCACTACAACTTTCTAACACTGGCATCAACTGAAAAAGGAAAAGAGGCTCCCAACCGATGCTCAGGTGACTATGTTGTAAGTAAGATGATACAGTTATGATTATAACATAACATAACAATATAATATACTAATGGCTTTTGGGTATGGTATTCACGTCAATGGTCACTAACCAAAAAATATCAGATATTGACCAAACCGAATGTTCCAGAAGGTTTTGCTCAGTTACCAACACCATATGTACACCACATGTAACACCATAAACTATTGTCCTTATCCCTTAATTTTCCTATGGTGTTTATTTCATGCTTCTAAACTGATAAATCTTTCTTTTTGTTTTGTTATTTAGGATGATAATTGACGTTGAGTTCCCGTGAGTGTTCGTGAACTTCCATGATCGCTCCAGACAGCTGCACATTGATGTATTTTTGAAGGTGTGGTTTCGAGGGGTGGGCTGACGAAGAGGCATGGGTGTGTATACTTTCAAAATATAGCTGGAGGAACTGTTTTCCAAGATCTCCTACCATACCTTTAATAGGTTTCTAGGCGATTTTTGTTTTTGTTTTTTTCCATTTCAGAATATGGTTGCATATTTCTACATAAACTGATTAAATCCTATACTGATCACTTCAAGATTCAAGCGAAAACAACGGTTTCCATTTTATCATCACAAATTTCTGGTGATGTCGGACATTCAAAATAGGCTTTCTTTTTTCTTTTTGCTAAAATGTATCTGTTTTTGATCATGTAATACTTTGCCATACTGCATGCAAATAAACGTTAATTGTGGACGTTGAGTTTATACAGAGGCAGAAAACCCAGGTTAAGATTTCTGCACTAAGTGAGAATATTATTTTCCTTGGTCAGGATACGTACAGTTAGTCTATTTATACACCTTCCATTTTCCACACCATAAGGTACCACAGTGGTTTTCTCTACCACTCTAACATACTAGTTTTATTAATGTTATTAATGTTGAAAAGATCATTTCAGAACACAACTTTGGGCAAGGCCTGAACACGTATACTTAAAAATGTATTTTTAAATGCAGGGAAACAATGGAATAGTGTTTTGTTAAAGCTTGTACTCTGGTACTTTTGTTATCAAATACATCCATGCTATTTAAATACTCTTATATGTGAATAAAAGCACTAAATATTTGACTATGTGTCTGAAGGTCTACAGTACAAGGTCTCTACAGCTGCAGCATCACCAGCTTCTTGGGCAGAATTGTGTAATGGATTGTATTTTGTATTTTGTCTTAAATGCGGCGGCCATGGCTCAGTTGGTAGAGTGGGTCGTCCATAAACCAAAGGGTTGGCGGTTCGATTCCAGCTCTGTCCTCAGCGGTCTGTCGTGTGCATGCCTCCAGTGTCCCTCACACTGGTGTATGAATGTGTGTGAATGTTCGGTGGTGGTCAGAGGGGCTGTAGGGGTGAAATGGCAGGTGTGCCCCAGGGCAACTATGGCCACATATGTAGTTTACCACCACCAGAGGGAGCATGTGAGAGTGAATGAATAATGGATCACAACTGCAAAGTGCTTTGGGTGCGTTGAAAAGCATTATAGAAATCTAATCCATTATTTAATTTTTTTTATTATTAAATAATTAAGTCAGCACACAAATTATTGGCTCATTTTTTCTTCCTAGATAAAACTGGCATTTCTTTACTTGAACAAATATTGCGATGCTGTACACCCTAATGTCATATCATAAGGTTTGCCGATATCACGCAGCCCTAATTTAGAAGACTGACAATAAATATTGAACAACAACTCAAACTATGAATGGTGAAAAAGCTACAGCATCTGAAAACCACCACAATGAAGATTTGACAGATAAACAGTACCACTGCCTCAGTTTGTGCTTCACAGTTTGTCAGATCTTTTATGTGTTGTGATTGTCTCTCTCTACTCACAATTTTTTGTTTTTTTTATTCCAAACTTTTTGAGTCCCCCCCCCCTTTATTTACTAGAAACTACTGCAGAGCCCGTAGAAAATGTCTGGGCAATGAGCGTCCGCATATTAAACTAAAGCTCACAACAAACAAACCAAAAATGAAAAGGGTCTAAAAGTGAAGAGATAAAGGTGAACGGTGGATGAGCCGATACTCATTAAGATTGTTGCAATGTTCAGTTGAAGGTGAATCTGTTAATTCAGTAAATTACAGACTTAAAAAAATGTGTGCGAACGCGCCATAAAAATAGCCTCAGTTGCAACCGGACCTGCTGTGGTTGCAAACAATGATAAAAATGTCTGCGAATTCCTGGGGGAACTGAAGTTGTTAGGGGCATGTAGCACAGTTGTGTTGTTGTCTAATGCCCTATTGGCACAGGATCAGTATTACCTATGGACCACTGGTAATTCAGAATAATTACGGAGAATATGTGTTCTTAGTCCCATGCGAATGCGCCATGTCTATGATCTGCTGAGTAATAATTTTGCCGCAAATTGGCGAAAAGACGTCCAGTGATAATTCAAGTCCTGTGTGAATATGCATATAGAGACCTTGTGAAAATCCATAACAGCAATGAGTTCACATTAGTAATGCACTACGGCGCAGCTGTAGACAAATCAGGGGGCGGAACTTAGGCAATGTGCACGGCAATGCTCAGAGCAGCAAAGTTAGAAAGAGCAATGAAATTAGTTTAATATCTTTGTTGTTGTTTGTCGTAATAGTGTGAAACTTTGCACTGCAAAGTTTTGGATCATTTGGTGAAGTTCCACAGACAAACAGGATACACTACAGACAGAGATTTATTGAATTATAGATTTCAAATGACCCCATTTGAAATCCAGACAACTCAACGTGGAGTCCCAGCCCCAAGGTTGAACAACACTGTACTAAGAGGAATAATGTACATATACTGTTTAAGGCCCTGTCCCATTTCTCCCCCTAACCCTAAAATTGCCCCTAACCCTAGATTTTGCGCGTTCATGTGTAGGGGTAGGGTGTCCCATTACCTAGGGGAGCAAGTGGGAGTGCGATTTTGCCCTTAAAATCAACCCTCAAAATGTAGTGAGGTTGGTTGCGGACTTCGTTTTGAGTGGAAGATGAAATTACCCATGATGCACTGCGAGCTCAGCGAGCCGACTGATTTCTGACAACAAAAATGGCGGCCGCAGCTGTAGGAACTGGAGATGAACAATTTCGTTGTAAGTATATTTTGGCACAGAGGCTATGGCCGGTAATGTTACCTTGTCAAGCTAGCGGTAATGCTAACGTTAATGTTATAAATCGCCAACTATTGAATAAAAAATACATCAAAATATTTAAATAAATCAACATACCCGAAACAAGACTTAAAGGCAAAGTAGACGGCGAATGCGTCTTATGTTACCGCATTTCTTCTCTGCGCATCCCGAAGGTAAATAAACAGAACCAACACAACAGGCAACACAGCTGGGACCGCCATTTGTCCTCCGTGTAAATAGTAGTCAGCTGCTGTCAGTCTCGCGGAGGGGTGGTTTCATATTTGGCGGGGTAGACTTGTCAGCGTGTGACGTGAGCACGTTTGTTACGTTCACTTCGCGAGTGGTGTCCCATTTTCAGGGGGAATTATTTCCCCTTGATGAGTGGAATTTACTTTTTAGGGGCACTTAAAACCAAGTGGAAGTTTTAAGGGGGACAAATGGGACGGGGCCTAAGGAATACTTTACCTAAATAAATTATTAAACACTCAGTTTTTACATTAAAAGGTTCAGCGTGTGATATTTTCCGACATCTACCAATGACAATGCAGACCAGAATGAAATAACTCCCCTACCCACCCACCCACCCACTCTCACCTAGTGGCTGTAAAAATGCTGTACTCCAGTGGGTTTTTCTCTGTCATTGTGTGGTCTTTTAGTTAAGGAGATATTGATTCTGATGATACTAAACACAGAACAAAAAACAGAAGAAGACATCCAGTGGGAGCTATTGTAGAGACAGGCAGTGGAACAGAGTGGCTCCCTCTGCAGAGGAAAACCACTTCTTCTCAGACAACCACAACACAATACATTTTATTGTGATTATCATATTTCTCCAAATAAAAGCCATGCATCATTTACAAGATGAGTCACAAATAATAAATAAAAGCTGCTCCTTGAATACATGTCACACAGTGTGCAAGCTGAATTTCTGGGTCTAGATCAGTCATCGTCCAGGTTCAGTCACTGCAGATTTTGTTAAAGGGAAATGTCTGTGGAAACTTACAAGCATGTTTAGACGCTGAATGGTTAACGTTTGTGGAAAAGTGTATTTCAATACTATTAATGATGTTACATTATCACAAGGTTTCATACTAGAGCTGGTTTTAATCATTATGAAAACAAAATTTAAAAAAATAAAGCTCTCACACCGTTTGCAAATCACTAGATCAAGGCCTCATACAGCTTAGAAAATACGGTAATCAATAATGAAAACAGTGCTACAGTATGCAGGGTTTCCTCCAGTGCATTATGAGCCTGGCGGGCTGCCAGGCTTTACAGCCTAAGAACGTCACATATTTATGTATTTTAAAGACGTGAAAACTAACACTAAATACGCTATTTAGAGCTACCAACCAGTAGGTCTGTCAGCTGATTTTTGGGGGGTAAAGTTAAAAGAAATGCAGGCAGGTAACAGGCAAGGAAGTGACAAAAATAAAAGCAGATTCATGCATTCGCATTTGATTAACAGCCGCTTTGTTTTATTTTGAAGGGATCTTTATATCCAGTCACAGGTGTAACTCACCAGCATTGTTGGTGTGTGTTTTAGCTAAAAATAAAGCCCTTTTCCTGGGTAGACAAAAGTGTTTAATCATAGGTCAGGGGTACAGGTGCACTATCATTATTTAGCATGATTGACAAGTTTCATATCTATACAGATCATTTACAATAAATAGGTTAATTCACAGAACTGCACCCAAGGAAACACTGTCTTAATTAAAAATATGTTACAGTGTGGGGATATGGGGTTTTTCCCCCGACACGGCCAATAGTTGAGTCAAGAGGAAACACCTCATTCAAACACAAAGCTGTGATTAGTGTGTTTGGACAAAAACAATGGTTTCTTTTCACATGGCTGGTAGAAAGGCAGCTGACTTTAAGACCAGTGTGTGAAGAAACAAAGCTACGTTTAGCCGATTATAACAGTCCCTCCAGGATTTCTTGCTCCTCCTTTGAGATTGTTTCGTCCTAAAATGTCTGATGTTGCATGAGCTTTTCCAAAAAATTACCATAAAAGTTCCAGTGCTTTTTAGGCTTTTGTTGCGGGAGGAAGTGAAAGTTACGATAAATAGTCTTTCCCTTTTTGTAATCAAAATTAAGTAATATTTCAAATATTTAGAAAATGTATTCAAAGTCATTATGATATGGTCTTCAAAACTACATTTTACCCAGATGGCAAATAAATGATTATGAGGATTACAAAAATACAACAAATTTTTTTTTTCAAATTTCAACTGCACCTGTTGGTTCAAAGGTTAAAGTTAATATGACATCACAACACGACATGAAGATCTCTGAATGTGTCAGCCAGTCAAAAAAAACACATTACTAGTACTGTGTACTGTGTAGTAGAGGCAGTTTCTGACAAAAATAGAACAAAGACACTGAGATATTAAAACAACCTTTAAAATATGACAAATAAAATATTACCTGGATGATAAAAATGCACCTGTTGGTACTAGTGCATCATTTTAGTCGTTAAATGTGAACTGCTGCCGCGCATGTTGCTTTGTACTGTAAGGTAAACAGGAAAAGGCAGAAGAGCAGCTCAAGACGTCGCAAATGATTGGTCACATTTTGCGGGAAAGTCGCAGTGATTGGTTAAAATTACAACATCGCACTGAATTCACGGGGATTGGCTGAATTTCCATTGAGGTTGTAAATGTCAACATGGCGAGATCCTGGAGGGTCTGAATAATGCACTTCCCATAAATATAGAGTATATACTGGCTAAAATGTGTTGTTTACAATCATTTATTACCCGTTTACTGCTGACACCTATGACTAAAACTTGCTGAAAACATGTTAAAAATTGGAATAAAGTGCATTTATCAACTGAGCAAATTAAATTAAACTTTTAAACCATCTCCTTTAACAACTATTCAGACAATGCCTAATCTCGCCCCTATTTTGTGCCAATCTCAGGTTTCTATGACAACCCATTCTTGAATTAGAGCCAATAATTTGATTTTGACCTTTCTGCTAAATGTGACCTTGACTCGTATGTATATATGCGTCAGTGCTTGTAATATTATGATAATATATCCAGTATTGATTATGTTGTAGTGTGACATGTCTATGCTTGACATACACACAAACACTGTTTAGATTTTTTTTTTTTGCAACATGTCACCTTTGACCTCCAGAGTTTTCAAAAACTATTGGTCGTAGGTGATAACACCCATTGTGAGAATTGGAGAAAGCTTCATTCTGCATCATTTGGTACCAATCTGAAAGTTCTGTGACCCTCTGTTCTTCAGTTATAACCAATAATGTGATTTTGACCTTTTAGTTCATGTTGACCTTGACCTTTGACCTTTACTCAAATTGATCATTACATCTGATGCGTGTTAGCTATATGTATATGCCCATGTAATTTCATGGTGATATCTTAAGTTTTCATTGAGTTGTAGCATGATATGTCTCTGTGGACACACACACACACACACACACAATAATACACAATAATCTGTCCGAAGCAATGTTGGCCGAGATTAATTAACATGTAAAAAACTGTTATAAAGTTTAGTTTACTTTAGTTATAGACGCAAGGATAATTTTCATCTGTAGTCCCTGGACAGGAAATGATTGTAAGTAGAATTAAAAAAAAATTATAAATAGTAAAAAAAAAAAATAACATTAGAATTAATAAATGGGGGAAAATTACAACAAACATGTTGTGGGTAGGATTATGAGCAGAAAAATACCTACTTTTTGTTGCACTGCCAAGTACATAATTAAAAACACGATGAATAATATAAGTGCATTTATCATCTGAGCAAATTCAATTAAAACTCTTACAGCATCTCCTTTAATAACTTAAATTACAGTGGATAGAAGCAACACTGAGGAAAAAAAAAGAACATGCAGGTATCCTAGTGTGAGAAATAGGAATAAACAATCCCCTTTTATGTGTGCTTGGTTTGTAATAAGTTGGCCTGGGTGGTGAGAAAGCAAAGCCATCTGGGACCATCTGAGATCACAGGGACAGCAGATGAATGGCAACACTTTCTACATCTCACTGCAGACTTTGTCGTGCATACCAATGGATGGCTAACTTCCATGGTCGTCTTCAACTTCCATTTCTCACTTCAAAACATCTTATGTGCAGCAAAAAGAGCAGTGATATTTTTGAGCTGCCAGCAAAGCAATAAACAGAGGACTGGAAACCTTGGCCTACTTTTTATCTTCAATTTAGAACTGCAAACATGAAACAGTCACGTAGCTCTACTGGTGACTGGAACCCACGCTTGCACAAGATGAAACCGAATGACAGAAGGCAATGGTTGTGTAAAAAAAAAAAAGGAGAGAGAGGGGGGGGGGGGTGATGGCCAAAATCCTCTATGACTGCTACAAGATAACAATAGCATTAATTGTCCCACAATTCAAATGGTGTAAAATAACCATATCACGCTTTATCACATTTTTCATTTCAGCCCACTTTTACTTTTACTTTGAAAACACAGCTGCCCCTTGAGTTCAAAACAAAAGGCTCAAAAACAGCAAATCTGGCATCCTTTCAAAACAAAAGCTTTATAACAAGACTCTCAAAGTAAAATGAAAACAGAATAAATGATGACGACTACGCATTTTTAACCTCTGCCAAGGAGGTTGTGTTTTTATCTGTCTGTAAATGGACTGCAATTATATAGTGCTTAAACAGAGGTGGTCTAAGTACTTACATTCTGTACTTAAGTAGAAATACAGAAATACTCTGGTAAAAGTACAAGTACTGATTCAACTCCTCTACCTAGGTAAAACTACAGCTTCTCAATTATAATAAAATACAAAAGTAAAAGGTAAAACTGTACTTTATGTTGTCATGAACGCAATAATATTTATTTAAACAGGAAAAATTGGAAAAGTTTCAAAAGTATCTATAAAATAAAGCCTTTAAAAGTGAGTTAGTGTGTAGATAATGTGTTTGATCAGGTTAGTTACTCCGTTTTGTGGATATGGGCAGGAAATTTAGGAAAAAGGGGGAGTGGGGGTCACAATTGAGATAAAAAGTCATGAGATTAAAATAAAAATGATAAATACAAGATAAAAATGCAGAATTTTAAGACAAAAAGTCAAAATGATGAGATAATAGTTATAACTATAATATATAAAGTCACATTTTCTCTCCACTGATTTTCCTTCTGAAGTGAATTATTGTATTATTAATTATTATTATTATTAATTATTATTATTATTACATCTGTTTAGTTTGAAAAAGTAATGAGTCAATTCTGACAATGTAAAGAGTATAAAGTACAGATATTTATGTAAAAATTTAGGGAGTAAAAGTAAAAAGTTCCCGGAAAACTGGACTGTCATTGTTTTTTTACTTAAGTACAGATACCTAAAAATTATATTTAAGTACAGTAATGAAGTACTTCGTAGTTTTCCATCTTCATGGTTCAAAGCTCTTTACATTAGCCTCACATTCACCCATTCACACACACTCATACACCAGTAGGTTCTAAGGTTCTGTCAGTCCTACTGGGAGACTAAGTCAGGGGGTCAGTGTCTTTGTCCATGGACACTTGGACATGTGGACACTTGGACATGTGGACAGTCAGATGTGAACCACCGACCTTTCAGTCATTGTCGACCTGCTCTACCAACTGAACCACAGCCTCTGTCTGTGTACAACATAAATTATGGACAGATTTCGATGAAACTTTCAGGATAGTTTGGGAATGACACAAGGACCAATCGATTAGATTTAAGTGAAGATCCAAAAGAGATCCTGGATTCTGGAAACCTTCAAAATGTTACATTGTGGTAAATGGAGAATAAATAATACTATCCTTCTTGCCACTGAAATAATAAAATAACTGATGCTGCTTTTCTTTTTTGCACAAAGTCTATTTACAGTGATTTTCTCTTGATCGTTGCTCATTATTATTATTATTTTTTTTTTTTTTCAACGTTGTCACCACTGACTCACTCCACAGTGATTAAGAAGGGTTGTGATTGGATGGTTACGTGCACTGTGTGTCATGTACCCTTGGAATTAAACGATAACACATCGAGTTCATTTGTCTCCTACTGTACTTTGGAGGACCTTTGATGTAACTACTGCGCACACATACATCACAACAACCACGCTCAAAAGGATGTATTGAAGCAGTGTTAACTCTGTCAGACACTGTTGAGCCAACTCAAAATAATCACCAACGACAAAATGGTGATGATTCAATGTGTGATTTTTCGTTTGTTTTATTTAATTTTTTTGGAGTTATTGCATGATTCATTATTCCAGCTGACAAGCCTGACATTACTGTTATCTGTGCCACTCCATGCTCTAAATAAATAATGGATGAAAGAGTTATAACCACTAAGGCTGGCAGGGTCACAACATTTTGGTTGATGAATAATTTTTATATTTTGTGATTTTACAGATTCACGATTTATCTGTCTGTTCATTTTATAATATAATAAGCTACCAATAAATTATTTATACACACACACACATACACCTACTTACAGCCAAAGAATGAGAGCAATTAATTTGGCATTGAAAAGTGTAACAAATAAAAGCCCATCTCTGTTTGCACCTTTGTAAACAAATACTGGCATTTACCACAGAGAAAATGATATGGAAATAGTAACCAAAATGTGACATTTGTAGTGCAACTCAATCCACATGATTACCATAATTATGCAAAAGAATTGCAACGAGGCAGTCATGTAATAATTGTGACATATTTAATATTTAGTAGTGCAGACATTGCTGCTAACTTTTCTGTTGAAAAACACAACTTTTATAGCCAATCTTAGACCAAATTCAACTAATGCCATCCCCACACACACTGTCCCTGCAGTTACATTAACATACAACACAACCAGTAACAAATAATACATCAAATTACTAATTAAAAATATTTAGAAAGCCTTAAATGGCTAATTGTGAAACCTGGCTATGGTGCATACAATCATAAACAGTGAGACTCCAGGTTACCTTAATAATTATTTTCACAGAGTAAATGGCATGCTTAGCTACTCCACAAGGAGAAGCTTCACTGACCTTGTGTTTTATAGATTTAAAACTTCAATGGGTCAACGTTCTTTTTTATAGTCAGGGGCAGTCCTATGGAACAAACTACCTGGACATATTTAAAATCTGATAACAGTTTTAAATTAGTATTAAAAAGGTGATTTTCAAGTACAATGATGTACAACTGTTGTTTGCGTCTGTATGTTTTTTTAGGCATTTTATGTCGTATTTGATAACACTCATTTTACACTTCATGGATTTTAGTCTTGCATACACTTTTATACAATGTTTTTTCTTGTAACTTAAGGACCACAATGGAAATAAGTTCATTTGAGCTTTTTGTGTTTATCCTTTTGATATGAGAGGTGTTCAAAGAATTCACATTCTGTACTTAACTTCCTAAGATTCAAACTCTTGCATGGCTAGTATTTTTAATTTCTCTTGGCTATTTGGGGTGCTTGGGACCCGGTGCCGATCTGAAATATATTTTTATATGCTAGCTAAAATATACATAATATAGCTAGTATTTGCCCATAGGTGTGAATGTGAGAGTGTTTGTTTGTCTATATATGTTCAGTCCTGCGATGAACTGGAGACTCATACAGGGTGACCTCTGACCCCGCCTTCACCCATTGTAGCTGGATTAGGCCCCCAGTGACCCCCGTGACCCTAGTGAGGATGACGAGTGACGAGTAACTAGTATTCTACACTTCTGACATCATGTGGTGGCAGTATAATGTCCTCGTAAGTGGACACCAGGCCATCCAGTGGAGGGGACTCACCACGCAGCGAACGCAGCATGTGTTGGTAACTCAAGGTGACCCATCATATTCCAAAAAGAGCGTGGACAAGTGGTTTTCGGTGGAATGACACATTTAAGGCCCATTTCAGGCTGTGCCATGGAGCCCTTCCTGCACCCAGCACTGTGACTAACTGGTTTTAGATGTTCAATAAAATATAGTTTTCATTGTACTCAACTGTCTTGTGTTTATTATCATTTGCCACATAATTAAATCAACTTCATGCTAAATTTAGGAGAAAAAATCTATAATTATCCGACTAGTCGACTAATCATTTCAATAGTCTGTGACTAGTCAACTATTAAAATAGTCGTTAGCGGCAGCCCTACCTCTAACGCACGTTAATTCGGAGCTAATGCAAAATGAGTTTTTCCTCTGTATTCAGACTAGTCTCCGTTTGTATGAACTGGCTAGACAGCCGAGCTCCGTGGCTTACAGAGGCTGAATAATTCAAAGCAGATGGGCTTCCTATATCTGGAGGGTCCTTCTGCTTAAATTAAAAACACACAAAGCCAATTAACCTAACATTTGACCTTTCAATGTCATCCATATTAACTACTTCACTCAGCAGCACTAACATCTTCTGAAGTAAAAACAACAAGTCACACAAGGAGTGGATAAAAATAGGCCCGTTGCGGTAGCGTGGGCCATTTTTAGGCTGTGCATCTGTTTCGACTTTTCCCCCTATTGCTGGGGTGCCCTGTAAAACATCAGTGTAAATGGTTTATAATGCCACCAGTGGACTCTGAAATGGCAGACCTGGTTTCAATCAGCAGTCAAATTGCTCCTACATTACCCTGGCAGACAGAGTAGTAAATCACTCTTTACTCTCGATGCTGCTGACGTTAAGGAACAAGCATTGTTAAAAATCCACCATGCGTGTAGCTAAGAGCGCCCTGTTTCTATGTGGCGATGGGATGCTAAACAGGACAATAGTATTTTTTGCTTGTGGCGTCCCTATAGAGACAGGACACACATATCCTGATGTCTAAGCAGAAAAATCAGCTCACCTCACATCATGTGTACCTCAGAATAATATCTGGACTGGATGGGGGGAAAATCTGCAGTTCTTGACCCAATTTACAATCCTGTGTGTGTAAATTTTGCTTATAGCTGCTGCTCAAAACTCCACTCCAACAGCTCCATCACAACCAGTTTGAACCAGTTTGCTTAGTTAAAAAGAGTTCTTGGTTTACTTGTGCCAACGCCCTGACAGTGGGCCACTGAGGCATCTCGCAGTACTTATAATCCCCTATAAAGCCCAGAAACGCTGATCCCGCCCACCACAGACCAACACACTATGGGCAAAACCTCTCATTAGAACTCTTGGGCCCTGAAATTACCAAGATTTTGCCCATATGGAAAGCATGAGAAAGAGTCAGCTGGGAGAGGTTTGTGCCGAGTGGCTTTTTTCAGTGTGTGGCCACAGAAGAGCTGGAGTTCTTTAACGGTGCCATTCAAACCAGCAGCCCCTGCCATGGAGCACCAGCGTATGAGGAAACTAAGGCAGATGATCTGGCTACTAGCCCCAGACCAGGCCTGCCTAGGAAATGCACAGCACAG
This sequence comes from Siphamia tubifer, assembly GCA_020466265.1. NCBI lineage: Eukaryota > Metazoa > Chordata > Actinopteri > Kurtiformes > Apogonidae > Siphamia > Siphamia tubifer. Next base: position 45,530,333 of record CM035799.1, on the reverse strand, counting down.
CTACTAGGGGTAGGAGGAAAAAAAATTGATTCATCAAGATTTTTTAATCAATTTTTAAATAGATTTTCATCTTAAAATCTACCCCCCCCCACCCATATTTAAATGAGTCATTTTAAGCCGAGTGGAAAAAATATGAGTGCTTGTCTCCAGCAGAGGGAAAAGTGTTTTTCTTCCACTATCTATTCCCAGAAAAACTCAAAGGAAAGATAGAACAGTGGACAACTTGCAAAAATGTGCGGAGGTAAAAACCCCATCATCACATTTTAAGTCAAAAGTGTGGACACATTTTGGATTTCTTCTTTTGAAGGGAAGAGCAGAGCTGGACATGTGGAAAGACATTTGTAAACTCTGTAACGCACACGTATTACACTGCGGAAACACCACAAACATTACTGCACACTTAGCAAGACACCATCCTGAGGTAAATGCAGAGCAGGAACTAAATATAAGATAAATAAATACTGGAGAAAATAGATTTTATATTGTACATTTGTTTGACTTTTACATGTTGTCCAGGCTTTGAAAGAAGAGTTTAATAGAATAGAACATCTTTACTGTCATTATACAAAAAGTACAATGAAATCGAAACATGCCATCATCAGGTGTAATCTAAATATATATATATATATATATATATATATATATATATATATATATATATATATATACACAAACACACATATATGTACACACACACAGAAAAATAAGATAATATATATATATATATATATATATATATATATAAAGTAAAAGGTTGCAAGAACACAGACTACCATACAGCATTCACACAATGGTCCTTCAACAGCAGTTCACTCTCACCATTTACATTCAATATTGCACTGAAGTATACTGCACATGATTAATATTGCACCAGCATTAATATTTTCATTGCACATGTTAAGGTATTTAGAGCCTTAACAGATTTTGTATAAAAGCTGTTTGTGAATCTGGTTCTTTTTGTTTCCAGTGCTCTAACAGAGCATGTGCAGGATGGGAGGCATCTTTGAGGACGCAGTAATGGTGGTATAGACTGTCCAAGGAAGGGATGAGGACAACTGCTGAGTTTCTGGGCTGTAGTGACAACCCTTTGGAGTGTTTCCTGTGGGCTGTTGTGCAGTTGGAGAACCACACACCAGTACAGCATATTGGAATGTTCTGGATGGAGCTCTGGTGAAGGACAGCAGCAGTCTCTGAGGGAGGTGGTTGTTCCTCAGCAGACTCACAAGTACAGTCTCTGCTGGGCCTTTTTGTTGGTGGCTCTGGTGTTGGCACACAATACACTTTAAGTATTGTGTTGTGTGCAGACAAATGTAGTAGTTTACTTCCCAAAGTCTGGTTCAAATATATTACTGCTGAATAAATCTAGACTTACACATGATGTGCATTTTTTGGGGGAAATATGGTTCCTGATATGACCTGTGGGCATCATCATTCAGCTTTTTCACCTGCTCACCCAGACCCACATTAGCCCTGTCCTGGTGTCCCTACACTGGCTCCCTGTGCATTACAGAATCCATTTCAAGCTTTTATTGTTTGTTTTTAAATGTTTAAACAGCCTTGTGCAGCCATATTTATCAGAGCTGCTTTAGCCTCACCACCCAACCCCATCCTTAAGACCAGCTGACCAGGTGCTTCTGGTGGTCCCTAGAACGAGGTGGAAGCTTAGAGGTGACGGAGCGTTTGCAACCGTTGCTCCAAAACTCTGGAATGAGTTTCCACTGGGTGTCCCAATCTTTTTAAATCGCAGTTAAAAACGCATTATTTTGCTTTGACTTTTAACTCTTACACCTCTCTTGTTTGGCATCTGCAAACACCGAGCTGACATGAACCAGTGTCTCTTGTTATTGTGTGTTTTTAACTTATTTTCCTCATGTTTTGTGTACAGCACTTTGGCTTCCCCTGTGGATCTTTTTAAATGTGCTATAGAGTTGATTGATTGAGTGGTCTGGTGTTTAAAAAAAGGAAGCGAAAAATCGGGAATATCGAAGAACCACAATTTAAATCGAATTGGCACCCAAAAAAATCGTAAAAGAACCAAATGGGGATAAAAGCACATCGCCCCAGCCCTAACAGCATCCATACAAACGCTCAAACACAACGAGAATGTGCTAAGGTCATGAACAACACAGATGCAGTGTGTACAAACAAATAAAAAAGAGAAAATCAATATGAATGCAAGGTATGCAATTCTGAGGAAGAAACATCACCTATAAAACAAAATTGCAGAGAGCAAAAACAGTATTCAATGAAGACTAAATATAAATAAATAAGAATAATAAAACAGGTTTTGATTCTTGAGAAAAACAAACAAGATGTCAATTTTCATCTTAGCTCGTCTCTTCCCATAAATAAGGTTAAAGGGCTGCGTTGACTTTTCAGAGGTGCTGTCTGCTGATTTATGTTCTACAACAGAACTCATTTAGATTTTTCTGTATTATTATTATTATCATTATTATTATTATTATGTTTTCAACCATTATTTTACAGTTTGAGCAAGAACCATCAAACCCACTCTTCATCAAATTAAAGGCATTAAAATTCAAGGATTTAGCCAACCTCAAAACAATTCAAATAATGCACAAAACAAATCAAAATCAGTTACCACAAGGTGTCCAAAGGTTGTTTCAAGTGAGGGGATACAAACATAATCTCAGGGGAATTTATATTTTCAAAACAACAGCATGTAGTGTACGTACCAACTCAAAAATGCATTGTTAAAGGAGTCGATCTGTGGAACAACTGCAGTGAAGAACTGAAAACCTGCAAATCATTACAAAAGTGTAAACACATTTTATAAACCACATTCTAATAATACACTTTCTTTTATTTTTCGTCAGTTGATTGTATAAACATGCTCCGAGTTAAAACAAAGGGTTAAGACTAGATTAGTTTTATTAACTTCATCCTACACCCTTTCAAACAAGGTACAATTATCTAGGATGCTAAAGAGTTGTTGCTTTCATTTCTGTCTGAAAGACTTTGTATGTTTTACTTATTTTGAAAACAAATAAACAAATAAATGAAAAGAAAAACCGCTGATATTTATTTTGGTTGTTGGCAAAAGTCTACTTTCTCCAGAACAAATTCAACCCAAAATATGAGAACGTCATATAATTCTGGACCATTATTATACGAATATGAAAAAGCTGAAGCCAATGATTAATAAATAATACCCACAAACACTAACCCTGCTCAAGAAGTCCACAGAGGACATGTAACATCCATCCATTCCATCTGGAAAAAGTGTTTTGGTTTGTTTTGTTACTCTCCATATTGGGTTTTATATTAATTTGAGAGCATGGGGAAATCTGTGGGTTTGTTGTAATTTGTACAGGCAAAAAAAAGAAGAAAAATGAACAAACTGAAAATCCATAGTTCTTAGACTTCAACAATAAGCATAAAACACCTTCATTTTTATTTTCACGAATGAAACAAAATCGATGGTTGATTGGTTGATTTGTGCCATTGTCTGTTCTTTGTCCAAAAATTATTTTTTTTTTACACAATCAGATTTTTGTGATACCGTTGTCATAAAAACAGTCGATACACATGGTTCACCCCTTTTTATAAATGCAGGATACTCCAACACCTCCTTTGTTTGGTCCAGACCGTTTGATGTGAACCATATCAGCAGGTACAAACCTTCACCTGGACTCTAGTATCGAACAAACATGACTTTGTCCTTTATCGTAATTAACTGTGGCTCGCTTTATTCACAGTACGAAGACAAAACCTTTTGTATGATTACGATTTTTTTACAAAATTACAATGAAAGTTGTTTTGGATTTTCAGGTATTGACAGCCTTTAATAATTTATATTATTATTTTATATTTGCACAGACCCACACTGTAGCTCTGGTCGGGATAAAAAAAGTTTAATTTTATGAACTACCTTCATTAAAAAATTGCAGGTCCTGCAAAATGGACATTGCCTTTGGCCATTTAGCAATAACATTTGCTCAGCCCTAAGTAGTTGTATTTCAAAAAGACAAAAAAAATTATATATATATATATATATATATATATATATATATATATATATATATATATACACACACACACACACACACTGGTACCTCAACTCATCTAATGAATAATCCAAGTAACGTATCACCTTTTATTTATGAAATGAATCCCCTGAGACATAAATATGTACATTAATGTACGTACTGTACGTAACTACATAATGTACGGAAATACGTCATGTACATATTATCCCATTGGCTATGGGGGAACTACCTATGGTGCTTTTGGTGACCTTTGACCCTCATTCCTCACAGAGTTACTGTTGTTTGGTGAGTTTTTCCCAGTGTGTTCATTTAAACTTTATTACAGTACGTATTCATTATTCATCATGAGCCCAAAGGAGCGATTCCTGATGCGAATGAAAAGAAGAAGTGACTGCGTTATCAATAGAAGTGAAACAGGCGATGATAAAAAATATGAAAGTGGAACGCAGTTGAGTGATATCATAAAGGAATATGGCCGAAACCCATCTACTATCGGTACAATATTGAAGCAGAAGGATGCATTAAAAGCAGCGACCCCTTCCAAAGGCATCTGTGGGATATGGAAAAACAGGTCATCACTGAACGACCAGATGGAGAGACTGTTACTGCTTTGGATGAAGGAGAGAAATTGCAGGAGATACAGTGACTGAGGAGATCATTTCAGAAAAAGATGATGGAGGGAGAGGGTTTCTTTGACTTTTAACACAAATAATTTAAAAGGTTTAAGGGGTAGTATTTGGGGCTTTGGAACGAATCAGGCCTTTTACATGTAAAATGCAACTATTTACCATATCATCTATTTATAAAAGCATTTTAAAACAGACACAGCTGACACAAAGTTCTGCACAAGACAACAGAAAGGTATAAAACACAAAATAGAGAAAGGAGAACAATGCAATAAAATGCATCGAAAAATAGAACTTGAAAGTACATATAAAATAAAAAGTACTAAGACTACACAGATTAAAAAACTATCCAATAAAAGAATCAATATTCTATTCAATATTTATGAAAACACTTCTGGAACGAATTAATTTTGTAAGTAGAGGTACTATATATATATATATATATATATATATATAGGTAAAAGATTAGGGCTTAAATTGAATTTTATACCTAACTACATTGTACCCGACTCTCCTAGGAGACCGTTTGTGTTCATTTCTTTTAATACTTAAGTGTTTTATGACTGTATTTGCAAAGCAGGTGACCATCTAAATGCCAGTACCAATTTTCGCATGATTTGTTTCAACTTCAATCCCATGAATGATAACTGATGAACTACCGACTCTAATGGCAGCAAACAAAAGAAAAAAAGGAACACACACTGATCTATTGCAGACCATACTGTGATCCCTCTGGAGTCGCAGGGATTAAGTCAAATGAGTCTTTGAGTCATTTTTATTTTCAAGTGGCTTGACTATGAAGGCAGGCCAACTAGCTGCAAACCAGTTCATTATATTATTAAAAATTAGAGGAAAACGGTGACGTGATTGACAGACAATTTAACGTATCGTAGCAACAAAGAGACAAAAAGAAACAACTGTAGCTGTTCAGTCTGCCTGTGCCCAAAATGACTGAAAAAAACCCTTAATAATGTTGTCAAGGTGGTTTTAAATGATAAAATATCCATACTACATAACAGAGTACTACTGCCTAACCCCTGACACAGAAAATAATATGCCTTGTGAGAATAAATTATAGCCAGTTTGCACTGATCGACAGGTTTCCCCTCGTGCTAATAAAACATCGTACAAAAAAAGCCTCATAACATTTTACAGTTGGCTGTCTCTGAGGCCTTGTACAGTAACTGTGTAGGCTGCAGCATATAGGCCACTTTAATATTAAATTACTCTGAATCAAGAATAAAAATACACCCCGTCACTTTCTTTTTCAGCTGGCAAGAGGTGAAGCTTAGAAACCCAAACATGCAATGGGGCCTATGATCCAGTTGCAGAAAGCCTCTGATGCAATTCCAAGAAACTAACCCACCCTGTATGATCCTGTTACAGTTTGGCTTTCGGTTAGCTCTCTTCATTGTGTCTGTGACAGCTATAATCGGATTCGAGTATTGATAAAGGGGTGGCCATGAGGCTACTTCGGTATGTCAGTCACACTGCAAAAAATATATAAAAATTCTTCCACAATCCTTTCTTGAAGCGAACCAAACACAGGAGCTGCAGGGCTTGATGCAATGCTGAGAATCTATCTGTATATACAACCCCCCCCCCCCCCCTGTTCCATCCAGACCTGAAGAGGGAAGGGTTTTAGGTTATGAAATTAAGTTACAAACCTGTGAAAGATGACACAGACGTGCTTATTCTCTAATGGGTAATTTATGAAATGTATGACTTTGCCTCAGCTGCAAGGAGAACATTCCTTGCCATGAAACCAGTCTGCAGCCTGTGCTACTGCCACTGCAACACTGGGCTTTTTTTAAAGGGTAGATGAATGACAAAAATATGACAGAAGCTTTTACAAACTGATAGCCATACAAGAACTCCCAGCAGCTGTCCATGGTCATGACACATAAAATAAAGAGCAATAGATTTTATATGCCGAAGGCGCTCAGGCGCTGGCTGACGTGCCCGCGCATTCGTGCACAGGAAAGGTTTTGCACCTTAAGGACGGAATAGTTGTCTATCAAGTCAAAAATATGAGCAATTCATCTCAGTGTAAATAGGTTTGGAAATAAAATAAACACCAACACGAGCGCAGACACCGCTGCCCACTACCACCACTACTGCACTTTAGTGTTTCATCAAAGATCCTAGAGATACTTTATGCTTTTCATCCCCGCAAAGAAACATCTACCGTCCATTTATTGACAGAAAAGTACCTGTATTGACTTTTAAGGCAAACTCTGCACGTGCACGTTAGCCTATTGAAAACACCTGGTGAAATGAGTCATTTATAAGAAGAGCTGCTGCTGCTCCTCGTGCCTCTGGACCGTGTGTTTCTATCAGACCCTTAGCAAACCAATTATTAGCGTTTTATTAACAACGGAAACTAAAGTTGTAAACCATCTAAAAAAATCCATGTTAGTCTGAATAAACAGAAAACGGACTGAGTGCATGGCTGTCCTGTCCATAAAAGCTGGAGTCCGTTTTTTTATTTTTTTATATTTTTTCTCCAGACTCATTCCCAGTGTTTCACAGACACACCAGCTAAAGTAGAAAACTAATATCAGTATATATATTTTTTCTTAAAAGAAAAAGTACACGCAACGAAAAGGTACATTAAAAAAACCTTAGGGACATTTCTGCATGTAAGCTAGCGGTTGAAGTTTCCAGAAGAGTTAAGGGTAGACTTACTGAATCTCCTCTTTGTCGCCGCCGTTGGCATTTCTCTCCTTCTCCGAAACCGCTGAGATTTAGTCCCGTCTTCAGTTTTTTTTGTAACAAGCAGGGAAATCCACTTCAGTAACCGACAGCCACAAAAAAAAATCAAAACAAAAAACACAAGAGTTAGAGCCAACCCAGACTGTAGAAGAAGAAGGTGGGGGGAAAGGTAAGGAGTCCACGAGCGGAGGAGCACGAGGTCTTATCCCGGCCGACCGGGGTCGTAGACTGGATCTATTCGTGGCAGCTCCCGGGTCTCTCTCTCTCTCTCTCCCTCTACCCCAGTGGAAACGGTTAACGTCAGATTCGTTCAACTGTTCTTCTGTCGCTGCCTCGCGCGCGACACACCAAGTCGAAATTCAATCTCGAGCGAAAATTCTTCAATTAGAAGTTAATTCGCACGCGCCGGTCAGCGGCCAGGTCTACGTAAGCAGCCGTGTAGTATAGTGTCCTACCGGAGCCGAACCGGGCACGGTGGGGGTAGTCGGTACGGCTCTGCCTTCCCTCCACACTCGGTCACGCTGCTGCTGCTTCTTTTTCTTCTTCTTTGGAGGAAACAGGCAGGTCGGTCAGCAGCACTCTGCTTCTGTTGCTGTTAGCCGTCCATTCATTCCTGCTGTGACCCATTCACACACACTAAAAACAACACACTACTCATTATTGTGTTAGTCTGTTTACGCCGCGCACCTGCTAATCACGCGCGCGCACAATACACACGCGCGCGCCCACAGATCTTTGCCCAAGGAAATACTTGGTTTTATAGGATGTCCTCAGAGTGACACCTATGGTAAATATGTTTAGTATGAGGGACAAAGAAATGACTGAATGAATAAGTACATACACGTGTAAATAAATAATTGATTGAATAAATAAATACATGCTGAAATTAACGTATAAATAAATACTTGAATAAATTAAATAAATAAATAAATGCTGGAATGAATGTTTAAATAAATACTAGAGTAACTAAATAAATGCAGAAATAAATACATAAAAATAATAGACAAATTAATAAATGCAGAAATTAGTTAATTAATAGTCATAATAATAATATAATAATCATAATTACAAATGAATGAATAAATAATTGAATAAATGCATTAATGCTGAAATAAGTCAATAAATATATGTAGAAGTGAATGTATAAATAAATAAATAAATGCTGGAATTAGTGTTTAAATAAAGACTTGAATAAATAAATACATAGATAAATAAATGCAGAAATAAATAATTAAATAATTATTTTACTTCCAGATTTTATTTATTTATTTATTTACTCAATTATGGATGGTTTTTAAAGTTGTATTATTGTTGTATTACACTTTTTAATAATCATTTGAACATTTTTATGCCTTTTATGTACTTTTTAATCTTATACTTATTTTATACTTGAAGTCTTTATTTTATACATGAACTTTTAACTTATTCATGCAAAGGGAGATGGTATAATTCTGTTGTATTTTGTTGCAATAACAATAAAGTGTATTCTGATTCTGAACTTCAGGAAGTAGTAGAGTTGTGCAAAGAGTCCATTTGCTTCTTGAAAACAAACAGCAGGCATTTCGTAGCGAATTATATCAGTAAAGTGCAACCTTGTGTACGTTTTATTAATTTTATTTTTTCATGTGGAGTGTTTTGCCAAATCCAAGTAAATGTTCTGCACTTTTATAGTTCTTTTCCACCTTCATGCTGCTCAAAGCGCTTTACATTAGCTTCACATTCACCCATTGACACACCAGTAGGTTTCTAAGGTCTAAGGTCAGTCCTACTGGGGGTCTAAGTCAGGGTTCAGTGCCTTGCCTCAGGACACTTCGACATATGGACAGCCAGAACCGGGACACGAACCGCCAACCTCTCGGTCATTGGGCGATTCACTCTACCAACTGAGCCACAGCCGTACAGTACGACGGGGATGGAATATAGAAGAGTTCACAAAAATGACAAAAAATGACAAGAATGTCATTGATAGGTGATTTTTGAAACAAGAACTGAAGTTGGTCTATAGACACAATAACGACATCTGTGGAATATCTACAGTTATACATTACATTCATCTTTAATCTACAACAATGTGAGATTAATGTAATCATCTTGTGTGTGTCCCTGCAGAGACATATCATGCTATAACTCAATGAATATTTGAGATATCACCATTAAATTACATGGGCATATACATATAGCTAATTTGTATCAGATGCAATGATCCATTTGAGTAAAGGTCAAAGGTCAAGGTCACAATTAACTTAAAGATCAAAATCCCATTATGGGTTTTAACTCAAGAACAGAGGGTCACAGAACTTTCAGATTAGTACCAAACGATGCGGAATGAAGATTTCTACAATTCTCATGATTCGTGTTATCACATAAGACTAATAGTTTTTGAGATCTCTGGAGGTCAAAGGTGACATGTCGCAAAAAATGTACTTGTGTAACACTGTTTGTGTGTGTAGACATATCATGCTATAACTTAATCAATACTGGATATATTATCATAATATTACACGCACGGATGCATATATACATATAACAAAATTATTAATATTGCAAAAGGTCAAAGGTCAAGGTCGCATTTAGCAGAAAGGTCAAAATTACATTATTGGCTCTAATTCAAGAACAGGTTGTCATAGAAACTTGAGATTGGCACAAAATAGGGGCAAGATTAGGCATTCTCTGAATACTAGTTGATGTATGTAATTGTCCACCCGTCTGTGTTGGGCTATGGTATGTCTGTCGTTTCTGTCCAATAGCTGAAACGACCCCTGGACATTTACTAGAGCTGTTAGTGTAGGGTGACCGTATGTCCAGATTTTGTCCGGACAGACAGCTCTAAAACCGGACTGGCCAGGCATCTGTCACACGTCTTCACTGTTTACATTTGTCCTTGGGTTCTTAGGATGAAATGTAAAAAGTGAGGACATATGACATATGTCTGGACAGTCCGGTTTTAGAGCTGTCTGTCTGGACAAAATCCGGTCATATGGTCACCCTATGCTAGTGCAGCTGGAAGTTATGTGGGATCCAGGTTGTCCCACATGTTTGTTTCTTTACCTGCTCAGTGTATGAATGTAACATGAAAGTATATGTGACGTGAACATATGTGACGTGAACATATGTGACGTAAGGACGCACACAACGTGAACACATGTGTTTCTTGCCATTTAGACTGAGACGTGATGCAGCGTGTCTTCAATACGTCCCACTCTGGAAGGAGTCTGGTGATTTCTGTGTAATCACACCCTGATGGCACCCGCTTTGTGTAGATGAAAGACACTTCTGATAAAATATTTAGCTAGTGTAATCGGCCCCTAAAAGGTGGACTTCTGCATATGCTGAAGGAAGGTAGAAGTTCTGCTACTTCACAGATTTCATAGATTTTTAGACCGTAACCTGATAAATGAGGGACCAGTCTAAATGAGAAAAGAAATAGAGGAAATGTAAACACACATAAATAAATGTAAGTATAAATATTAAAGAAGGAAACATATTAAAAATTAATAATACACTGCAAAAAAAATTTGAATTACACTTTGTTCAATTAATTTCATATTCACAATTGAATTGATAAGAAAATGTGAATGAACAGAATCATCCACATCAGACTTAGAGGGTGCACCTCAATGATGTGTAAATGTACAGGAATTAATATTATGGATTGAAAATCCACAAGTGCCACAGGCAGTCATAGATTTTCAGTCCAGAATTTCAGTATATATTTAAAGCTTTGAGCACATGATGTTAATGTAGTGTTAGTTTTAACATCGTAACTGAGGCCATGGAGGTCCAGCATTCTTTTTTTATTTTAATATTTGCTAAATTTTTCTACATTATTGTTGTTGGGGTTTTTTTTTTATTTACCAGTAAGAACAGCTTGGTGAGAACGCCTAGACCCCCCAGTTCAGAAATGCACTTGTTGTTCTGTAGCCTAAGAAACTGCGAAGATGGAAAAGTTAAAAGACTGAAGGTACATGTTTTATATAATGGAACCCCACGTATACTGCCTTAAAGGGATAGTTCAGTATTTTTCACATGAATGTGTATGGCAGGGGTCTCCGACGTATTCCACAAAGGGCCGGTGTGGCTGCAGGTTTTTGTTCCAACCAACCAAGAGTTCACAGTTCGACCAATTGACTCTCTGCAGACTGAGATCAGTTGATTCATTGATTGAAGTCTGGTGTGTTGCTGCTTCGTTTCAACAAAAACCTGCAGCCACACCGGCCCTTTGTGGAATAGGTTGGAGACCCCTGGTGTATGGGATCAGCGTCTTTTCTCTGGTGCACCCACAGTGACTTACCCCTGACAGTGTCCTGTGAGCCCAGTTCTGGTCCGGTTTTGGTCAAAGCCAAAGTAGTCCCGGCAGGTTTCCTGGGGTCAACAAAACAATACATGTTTCTTCTCAAAACAGTATGTGTTGGAATGAGTGATTTATTTGCATAACAAAATCTCCACCTGCACGTGGCAGCCACATACACTGCCGGACAACTGATGAAAGTAGTTTGCTAAGGCGCACAGCTGTTAGCAGTGACAACACTAGTGCATTGATCACTATTGAGAGAAAGTAGCTCCAAGCAATTACGAGGTGTGAGTATTTTTTCTGTGGCAGTTTTTTTTTATGCAAGTACATGTTTACACATTCTGTCTGTGTGGGTTCTCTGGTTTTCTCCCACCATCCAAACAGGTTAATGAGTTGATTTAAAGTGATAAATTATGATAACCTCAATTACCTTTTTATAGTAATGTGAATGTCACTGTTCAGCAAAAACATACAACAATGTTGGCAGAATGAGGAATTGAAAATAACAGTTCAATCACCTAATTAAGAATTTTTAATTAGAACAACAGTGTTTTCATAGTTGACTTAGTCATACGGTAGTTCATCACTGGCAAAACATAAAAGTCTTACTGCAGACTGTTACCTGCAAATTTATACTATAATATTTTTACAGTTTAAACAAATGGTACAGACATACATTTATGAAGCCATTTTCATATTTCTGTATTTATATCTATATTTATTTTTCAGTATGGCAGGTTTGGACCTCCATAAGGAACATGGGGGATTTAGAAGTGGGTATATCCAATGCTAACTGAAAAACTAGTATTCAGAGAATGCCTAATCTCATCCCTATTTTGTGCCAAACTCATGTTTCTCTGACAACCTGTTCTTGAATGAGAGCCAATAATGTGATTTTGACCTTTCTACTCAATGCGACCTTGACCTTTGACCTTTTGCAATATTGATCAATTAATTATATGCATATATGCATAAGTGTGTGTAATATTATGATAATATATCCAGTATTGATTAAGTTATAGCGTGATATGTCTGTGCTTGACACACACACAGTGTTACAGAAGTTAATTGTGCTGCATGTCACCTTTGACCTCCAGAGATCTCAAAAACTATTGGTCATAGGTGATAACACCAATTATGAGAATTGTAGAAATCGTTATTTTACACCACTTGGTACCAATCTGAAAGTTCTGAGACCCTCTGTTCTTGAGTTATAACCCACAAAGTGATTTTGACCTTTTAGTTAATTGTGACCTTGACCTTTGACCTTTACGCAAATTGATCATTGCATCTTATGCACATTAGCTATATGTATATGTCCATGTAATTTCATGGTAATATGTCAAGTATTTATTGAGTTATAGCATGATATGTCTCTGTGGACACACACACACAGACACTGTCATTACAATAATCTCTTCCAAACAATGTTGGGTGAGATTAATAAATAGCTGTATTAGGTATACCACCTTATACCTTGGACGACACCACTGTCCTCACCCACCCTGGGAGCTTCTGTAACCAGCAAAGTCTTCCCTAAAACACTGACAACTATTTTCCACAGCAAATACAAACAGTGGCTCTCCAGTTCTGCCCCTCCACCCTCCTTGCTCTCACCTTGTGAAAGGCTCAGACTAAGGCTGTAATTTATATTTTATGTGCACAGGCCAACTTTCTGCCTCTTCTCACCCACTACTTGAAATAGTTTTTTTACGACAGCCTTGGGTGAATTGTAGGAAATATTCTATTCTGCTTTGTTCTGTTCTGATCAGTGACACATGTTCAACCAGTAGAGTTTGACGTGCACTACTTTCATTAGTTGAAGCATCTACTGAACTAGTATTCAGAGAATGCACCTATTTTATGCCAATCTCAAGTTTCCACGGCAACCTGTTCTTGAATTAGAGCCAATAATGTGGTTTTGACCTTTCTGCTAAATGCAATCTTGACCTTTGACCTTTTGCAATATTGATAATTTGGTTATTGCTGTGGAATCTGGCCCATAGTTTCCTCCCCTTGAATGCTCTTCTGTTTGAAGATACTTTCTACCACTAGACAAAGGGCACAGCTATGGGCTATATTTGCTCCAAATTACGGCAAACTTTTTATGGATACATTTGAAGAAGACTTTGTGTACAACAACAGTGAGTTCAGTCAATATCTTAAATGCTTTTTTCGTTATATTGATGATTGTTTCTTCATGTTTTGTGGGTCTGTTGAGACCTTGATGCTATTCAATTTTCTTTACAGTTTAACACTGATACCATTGCCTTCCTGGATGTGTAAGTTAACAGAACCAGTTTGAAGTTACAGACTTCTGTCTATTGCAGAGCACCAGATAGAAATAGCCTTCTAATAAATGGACTGCATTTATATAGTGCTTTTCCACCTTCATGATGCTCAAAGCGCTTTACATTAGCCTCTCATTCACCCATTCACACACACCAGTAGGTTTCTAAGGTCAAAAGTTCAGTGTCTTGCCCAAGGACACTTCAACATGTGGACAGCCAGAGCCGGGACGCGAACCGCCAACTTCTCGGTCATTGGGCAATCCACTCTACCAACTGAGCCACAGCCGCCCTAGATGATTTTTCTGATCTGGACAACAGTTTCTCTGGGGAAATCTGCAGCTTCAAATCGATGGAGGACCTGGTCCATGACTTCAACGAGAAGCTGACAGTGTGTTTCCGAAACTACAACACAACCACATTGCCCCCATTAAGCCCATCACAGAGGACAATTACTTGAAAGCCGATTTAGTAGACTTTGCTGGTTACAGTAGCCACCATCCACCATCCATGAAGAGATCTTTGCCTTATAGTCAATTTCTACGCATCTGCAGCATCTGCAGCATCTGTAGTATCGACGATGAATCTGAAAATCAAGCTAAAGTTGTCTTTTAGTATGGTGTAAGATATCTGTCAATGGATTCATGTCCACAGGTTGGATACCCGTGCGTATTTGACGTACAACTTCCCACAAGTGACATAACTGTCAAAATACGTCATCACTGCATCCACAGGCATTACTTACTGACAAAAGAAACATGGATTAGGCCGTAAGGTGAACAACATTTTTATTTAATCTCACTCAAACGTCACTGAACTATGAAATATATCCTTTAAATATAGAATGAGTACTCTTAAGTGTAGCGAAAAAAGTTCTCACATTAAAATCCTGTCAATTATTCCTCAGAGCGGAGTCAGAAAATGACCTTGCAGCCTGATCGAGGTTTCTTTTCTCAACAAGAAAATGTCTGTGAATGCGGTGATGATGTATTTTGACAGATGTGTCACTTGTGTGAAGGCGTAGGCTAGCTGTAAGTCGTACTTGTATTTTTTGTACGCACGGGTATCCAATCTGTGGACATGAATCTACTGACAGCTATCTTACACCATATATGAGCGCTTCATCAATAGAGGATACAATGCTGATATTTTGAATACATACCTGATGAAAGTACGTTAATTGACGCGCGGCACCCTATTGACAAAGCGCAAACTGAAGAGCCAAACATAACCCTGGTTAATGCATTCTCCTCTTTCTGTAACGACATCAAACACAGTCCAAAAACACTGGCACATTCTATCAAGTGACCCAGCTGATGGACAGTCATTTTCTAATCCAAAATAATCTGCGAGATTCATTGGTCAAAGCGGACACATACACGCCATCTCCCACTGGTTACGAGACCTTCCCGCTGGTAACTGTCCGTGTCGTAACTGTGTCAATTGCAATATAATGATTAAAGGTGACACCTTCTTCCATCTGCATATATGTTAAAATGTTCCTGCTGTCTTTGCTATGTGGGTAAAAATAAACAGCACAGTCCCTGAAGAATTTCTTGGGCCTTTCTTAAGATTGTTTCGTCCTAAAATGTCTGATGTTTCATGAGCTTTTCCGAAAAATTGCAATGAAAGTTGCGGTGCTTTTTAGTCTTTTGTTGCAGGAGGAAGTGTAAGTTGCGATAAATAGTTGCAATTTTCCATTTTTGTAATCAAAATTAAGTCATATTTGAAATATTTAGTTACTGGAAAATTAATGGTCAAAACTACCTTTTACCAAGATGGCAAATAAACGATTATGAAGATTACAAAAATGCAACAATTTTTTTCCCCAAATGCATCTGTTGGTTCAAAGGTTAAAGTTCATATGACCTCACAACACTACATGAAGTTATAAAACATAATATAAATGTCCCAGCTGGTCAAAAAACACATTATTACTAGTACTGTGTAGTAGAGGCAGTTTCTGACAAAAATAGAACAGACACTGAGATATTAAGACAACCTTAAAATATGACAAATAAAATATTACCTGGATGATAAAAATGTAAAAACTACTCTTCCAAATGCACCTGTTGGTACTAGTGCATCGTTTTAGTTGTCAAATGTGAACTGCTGCCATATGCACATGTTCCTTCATACTAGGGCATTAACGACTTCAGTTTTTTTCAAGTCGACTTATCCATCAATAAAGTTGGAGTTGCGTCGACTTGTCGTGATGAAGTCAACACACTGTCAGCGGAGAAACAACACAGACACACGGCTAAAAATACAAGTTGCCCAGTAATGAGCAACTTGTATTAAAGTTCAGTGCAACGTAACAATGTCCACTGACACAAACAGCATTTAACTGCAACAAACGTTAGCAAAGAGTTTTGTGTTAAATGTAAGTGAACATCAGTAGGTGAACATATGTCTGCATTTGTTCTGGACCCATGGATCTAAAACTGGACTGTCCACACATCTGTCACACGTTCTCAATTTTTATATTAAGTGTAAAAAGTTTAAGGCCAATAAGAGGAACACAACACTGTCCATATCATGTGTTTGGGGGAAAAAAGAGTGTGTTGTCTGTACTGCTTATCACACAGGTTAGCTAATGCTGCTGTATTAGGCCAAACAAAATAATATATGTGGTTCCCATCACATGGATAGGAAAAAAATGGGTAGGTAGGTCGGTCATCCATATTTTATTTTATTTACAATTTTATATACCCGTCTTCTAAAAAGAAGCTCCAAAAATTCAGATTTAATATCAGTTATTCTTTCCAGCAGTTAGAAAATCAACACATTGCCTCAGATTTTCCATGTACATGTACATGTATATTTACAGAATGTTTTCAGAGAGCATAAATGAATTTTAGATGATTGAAATACAATAAAATCTGATTTGACATCAACATTTTGTCTTTTATTGATTTCTTTTCAACAAAAATACAGTTTAACTACAAATGTAAATTCTATCCACATCTAAATATTATTTTATTGAAATAAAGGCCCCAATATTGAAGGCTTTAGTGGACATATACAGCTATCTATTTACTGTTCAACTTATTTCCTCTTACCATACTGCTGTTTTGTTACTGGCTTCTTGACATTCCTCACAATCTTGACAGAGCGGGAGTACAGTTTTAAATTTATTTTTTAGCTCTGGAAGAGGATTTGTATTTGGTTCCCCACACCAGGCACACAAGTCTTTGTGACCAAGAGATGCTCCATAAAGATATGAAACCATCTTCCCAATGAATAAACAAACGCTGGTGTTTTTGAAACAAACCAAGTGTGAAGTGAGTGGGAAATTAACAGACCATGTACCAAAGATTCATCAAGAGGCGAACAGCCAATCAAAACTGGCGCAGCAATCACATGCATTGAGGGTTGTTTTGATGGACATGGACACCATGTATATGGTCGTCGTTTGTCGCTAGTCATAAATCACGGTGGTCAGACAGGTGACAGATGTTGGTAAACATGAATACGGACTAAATACGGAGAAATAAATTCTCTCATCATCAGTCATTGGGAATTTCGAAGATAAGAGTCGGCAGTCGACCGGTTCATTATATTTAATTTATTTTGACAAACTGATAAAATGTTTACATAGTCGGCATTTTCGTTGTAAAAAAATTGGGTCGGTCGGGTGACCGGAACCACACGTGCTATTTTGTTTGGCCTTATTCACATTAGCTGATATCTCTTCAGATGCCGTGCCATTTTTTTTTTCCATCTAAGGTGAAGTATTTGCACACATACGATGTGTGTCTGTCTATCTTGTTTTGTTAGCCCACCACAACTGTCTTACCTGGAGGTGTCTTGTTTATGTCTGTCTGTGTTTACAAGCCGAGAGAAAGAGCGAGAGAGAGAGAGAGAGAGAGGCAGAGAGAGAGAGGCAGAGAGAGAAAGAATACTGTAACATGCGATTTATCGACTCCTCCAAATTTAAGTCGACTTGTGCTCCGGAAGTCGATGTGTCGACTAGTCGACATTTTACCTAATGCCCTACTTCGTACTGTAAGGTAAACAGGAAAAGGCAGAAGGAACAGCTACAGACGTCGCAAATGATTGGTCACATTTTGTGGTAAAGTCGCAGTGATTGGTTAAAATTACAACATCGCACTAAATTCACGGGGATTGACTGAATTTGTGTTGAAGTTGCAATCGCAATCCTGGAGGGTCTGACAGAGCTCCAACATAAGAGCAGCATAAGACCCACATATGAAACATCCCCTGTTGTGTAGCATTTTAATAGTATGGGCCATGATGTATGCAGCCTGAAATTCCAGGTCCTGGATCAGGTCAACCAGCATAGACAAGGGGGCGATATGGAGCGCAATTCACTACAGAGAGAAGTGTTCTGGATTTTCACACTCCAGGTGGTGCATCCTCGTGGCCTGAATGTACAACTGGAATTAAACAGTTCTGTATGTATGATAGGGATATGTTGATGTATCTACTGTCTATGTGCTCTCTATGGTATTGATTAATTTAAAAAAATATATCATTTTTACTTATTTTTTCTTATCGTCACTATTTTCTTTCTGATCACATTTAATATTAATGTTAATTTTAAAACCCCGTAGTTCCACACAACTTTAAATAGTATGTGTGTCTCCAGGAGTAAAGGTGTAGTAAACTTGTGGAACTGCCTCAATGATGAAATAAAAGCTGCAATTCAAAAAGCTTTGTAATAGTTTCCTTCTGTATAAATATGCAGAGGAAGAAAAAAATAGCAATTTAGGAAAGTGTTAAATTTCCCTTACTGACAAAATAAATTATATATATATATATATATATATATATATATATATATATATATATATATATATATATATATATAATGTGGTAGGAAGCTCTTCATTAGTTTTCTTTTCCTTCATTATAAAGTGTATGTTCACAAATAAAAATGTGCAATTGCTGCAAAAATAGACCAGCTGTAATAATGCAGGAGGTTCCGTTTTAAAACATATCGTCAAGATGGACATTGAAATGAGTGATGTCAATGAAATTCATAAAATTGTACTGTAAAATTATTAAATTAGGGTATAATTTTTATAAGTTCTCTGCTCTCCTTTTGCCTGGTGACTCTGAAAGCCTTATTTTGTCTTTTGTTTCTTTTGTTCTGTACTTTATTTATTTTAAGATGAACTGCTGAAATAAAAAGAACTGAACTGAACTGAATATAATCCACTGCTTACGTGGCAATTAGTTGACATCATGATTGGTTTCTTTAAAGGTCTCATTCTGCTGAAAACCACTTTTCCAATTATCTCCCGAGTTACCGACACATGCTGTGTTTGCTGTGTGGTGTGTCCCCTCCACTACCATCATTCATAGAAAACAACAGAGTAACCAGACATTCAGAAAAAGTCTGTTCAAATCAAATCAGTCCAATGGCCGGTTTTCCCATTTTGTATATTTGATCTGAGCCTAAAATCAAAATATGAAAAAACCAAGCATATATGTTTTTTTGTGTTGGTTTAAAAAAAAAAGAAAATAATAAAACTTTTTATTTATTTGTTTTTGATTGTCTCATCCTCTGTAAGATGCTGAAGAAGACTGTTGGGCTGAAATGTCTGACTATCATGCTAACGCATTAAAGAAAGAACAGAAACTGCCATCGAGAGTGCGGCTTTCCATCTACAGGTGTACTGTACCTGGTTGATCGCACCCGAAGACTTTTTTAAGAAACTTAAAACTCATAACCAGACTGGAACTGGTGGATCTGTGTCCACCTATAGACATATGTCCAATGGTGAAAGGCTCCATAAGGTAGAGGGGGGGGGGGGTGTTGGAAAGAGTCTGATGATACGATATGTGCTAGACCCATATATGGACCCATATTTTTTGAGTCTTGCCCATTCTGTGTGTGTGTGTGTGCAGAGACATATCATGGTGTAACTCAATGGATACTGTAGATATCACCATGAAATTACATGGACATTTACATATACCTACTGTGCATCAGATGCAATGATCCATTTGAGTAAAGGTCAAAAGTCAAGGTCACAATTAACTCAAAGGTCAAAATCATATTATGGTAAATGTTCTGCATTTATATAGCGCATTTCCACCTTCATGGTGCTCAAAGCGCTTTACATTAGCCTCACATTCACCCATTCACCAGTAGGTTTCTAAGGTCAAAGGTCAGTCCTACTGGGGACCTAAGTCAGGGTTCAGTGTCTTGCCCAAGGACACTTCGACATGTGGACAGCCAGAGCCGGGACGCGAACCACCAACCTCTTGGTCATTGGGCGACCCACTCTACCAACTGAACCACAGCCGGGTTATAACTCAAGAACAGAGGGTCACAGAACTTTCAGATTGGTACCAAATGATGCACAATTGTAATAATTGGTGTGGAATGAAGATTTCTACAATCCTCATATCTGGTGTTGTCACCTACGACCAATAGTTTTTGAGATCTCTGAAGGTCAAAGGTGACATGCAGCCAAATTAACTTGTGTAACACTGTTTGTGTGTCAAGCATAGACATATCACGCTATAACTTAATCAAGAGTGGATATTTTATCACAATATTACACACACTGATGCATATATAGATATGAGGGTTGTCATAGAAACCTGAGATTGGCACAAAATAGAGGTGAGATTAGGAATTCCCTGAATACTAGTTTCTTCAGTTTTCTGTTTTCATATAATACGTTTTGAATTGATTTATCTCTGAGTTTTCTTGAACCTAATATTATAATGTAATATTTACATATTATTTATAGGTAGATACATGACACACATGCAGAGGATAATAAATCACTTAATAAAATAGAAAGAAAAAAAAGTCAGAACTGGCCCTGGGTCTTTATGGGTTAAAATGAATAAAACTAAATGTTTTGGAACTTGAACACAGGAAAAAAATGAACATCAGCAGCTTTCCAGTGTTTTTCTATCACCTAACCCTCCTGATCAGGGGTGCCCAATCTTGGTCTTCAAGAGCTACTACCTGGATGTTTTAGATGTACCACTCTTCCAACACACCTGATGGTCATTATCAGTCTTCTGCAGAGCTTGATGAGAGGTTTATCATTTGAATCAGGTGTGTTAGAAGGGGGATACATCTAAAACAGGGGTGTCAAAGTCCAGTCCTCGAGGGCCGGTGTCCTGCATGTTTTAGATATTTCCCTCTTCCATGTGATTCAGTTTAACCCTTTAACTCCTGAGAACTAACAAAGTAAACTGATAACATGAGCAAAGTAAGACACAAATGGCAGAAAATCAAAGAAAATTAAAAGAACCAAAATGTTGGAAAAATAAACAAAATGAACACAAACTAATAAATATTTACAAAATGGCAAATAATGAGGAAAAGTTTGGAGAAAAAAATTACTAAAGAAGAAAACTAGTATTGACATTTGGTCACAGCAATTTAAAAAAAAATGGTGAAATAAAATAATAATAATTTCTTTTGGGCACCTTTTCCATGCACAAAATAAAGTAAAACTGTTGAATTTTTCTGAATATTTAAACTAAATCATCCATTCAGAATGCATCAGTACTGACACTTAAAGAGTTTATAATCAGCTCCTCATCAGACTGATAATGATGTAATGACCTCCAGGTGGAATGGAAGAGGGAAACATCTAAAATATGCAGGACCCCGGCCCTCGAGGACCGCAGTTTGACACCCCTGATCTAAAACATGCAGTATAGTAGCTCCTGAGGACCAGGATTGGGCACCCCTGCTCTAGAAAAATGTGACAAATATTCCCCAGTACTAGTCTACATTATTTACAAATATGTAAAATATGTGATAGTGTGGATCACTACTGAAGAATAAAACATCAAAACTAACAAATATTTATATTTATCAAAATATAATAAAAGTATATTGTAATATTTGCCATTGTTTTATCTACCAAGTCACTGTTAGAAAAGAAATACTCCCAATACTTTTGTCTACACAGTAGTGATGCGCGGTTAGGGGGTTTTACAGAAACCCGCCCCGCCCAAACCCAAGACGTAGCTCGGCCCGCCCCGCCCAACCCACATGATGTCACGTATCGATAAACCCAACCCGCCCGTTATCAACCCGCGAGCTTAAATTTGTCTCTAAACTCACATAGTACATTCGCAGCATCTTTACCTTGTGCTTCTAATGTTAAAAGTCATGAAGCATCATTTTTGCCTCCTTTCTAACGTCTAAATATGCACTCCAGCACATAAAATAGACTCCACCCACATCATCACTCTATAAAGCCAACACATACAACGTTTCCGTACAACCTTCGCATCGCCTGTTTTAATCTTCTCCCTGATCAAGTCCCACATTTTCACTCTTATCTCTGAGTGTTCAGGGAGATTTGGCGCTAATAACAAATAACAAAAAGTTGGGATAAAACAGCATTCAAAACAGGAAGTGACGGGCTTACACATGCGCGAGCCGAGCACACACACACACACACACACACACACCTCAGCGGGTATTGATCGTCCCTGACCCGCCCTACCCGCATCCGCAATATGTATTAATACTGCGACCCAGCCCGCCCGACTCGCTGGCCAGCGGGTAGCCCATGCAACACTACTACACAGTATTTGTATATTTTGGGTTTTAACCCTAGCTTTTCTAAACTTATACACAAAACTGTTGCATCTGTAACACTTTACATTACAGAATCGATAATAAGGTGATAATTCTGTTCATTTTGATTTGATTTCATGTCTTTGTAACATCTGATTACAAGAAATGGATCTCTAATAAGGTGGTAATTGTTCAGTGAAGCTCCAAAAAGGTAAGAAGGAACAGTTTATATAATACGTAGATGCTCTGAAACCACATTTCTAATTGGGCTGAATAATTGTATGTTGTAAACCACATACGTACCTACTACTGGTACTACTGGTACTAACTTTCTGAGTAGGCAGTGTGTTTACACTGGCAGTATGACACTGAGTATGTACAGTAAGAAGTTCATGGATTCATTCTAGATTCAGCAGAAACTTTGAGTATGTACCAGGAGCTTCCTACTCATGCTGGCATTACCCAAGATGCAATGCGATGCAGCCTCCTGCACAAGAATGTGTTCTACATTTGTTACATATAGTTGATCTCGTGGACATTTATTTGAATAAACTTAATTTATCAATCACCCTGTGTGTGTGTGTGTGTGTGTGTGTGTGTGTGTGTGTGTGTCCGCAGAGACATATCATGCTGTAACTTAATGAATACTGTACATATCACCATGAAATTACATGGGCATATACATATAGCTAATGTGCATCAGATGCAATGATCCTTTTGTGTAAAGGAAAGGTCAAAGGTCAAGGTCCCAATTAACTAAAAGTTCAAAACCACATTATGGGTTATAACTCATGAAAAGAGGGTCACAGAACTTTCAGATTGGTACCAAACAATGAAGAATGGAGATTAGTGTTATCACCTATGACCAATCTTTTTTGAGATCTCTGGAGGTCAAAGGTAACATGTCCCAAAATTAGGTTCTGTAACACTGTGTGTGTGTCAAACATAGACATATCACTCTGTAATTTAATCAATACTGGATGTCTTATCATAATATTACACAAACTGGTGCATATATATATATATATATATATATATATATATATATATATATATATATATATATATATATATATATATATATATATATATATATATATATATATATAATGAAATTGTCAATATTGCAAAAGGTCACGGTCACATTTAGAAGAAAGGTCAAAACCACATAATTGGCTCTAATTCAAGAACAGGTTGTCAGAGAAACTTGAGATTGGTTCAAAATAGGGGCGAGATTAGACATTCTCTGAATACTTTTTTAACTATTCAATTCACATGGTTTTCTTGCTTTATGAGTGTCGTGAAGGGTGAGGTGAAGGAACTCAAATGCACGGTGGTGAAGTGTGAACAGATTTAATTTCACAACCGTTAGCTAGCATTTTGCATTCTGCCTTAGAACAGTGAAGCATCTGAAACCATGGAAACATGTCTGTAAAATATACAGTTTGTGATTAAACAATGGAAAAGCAGTCTGTAACCATGGTAACACACAACGGTTTGCCATCCTGGTCAAGTTAGCTATTATCTGTCAATCTAGCTGACTTAGCTAGCAGTAGTAGCTATGTTAGCCTACAGTAAGCTAGTGTGTTAAAGACAGGTGGACCAATGTAGGGAAAAGGGAAAAAGGAAATAACCTATGAAAAATGAAGAGAAAAAAAGAAAATAGGAAAATAAAAAAGAACAGAGAGGAACAATGAAAAAGAAGGTGGACATTTGAGTCATTATTAATTTAACTGTCACTATTTTTCTTTTCTAATCGTAATTGTTTTCATTTGACATAAAAAAAAGTTATTAAAAAAAACTATATAAAAATATATATAAAAAAATATTAAAAGGTGAAACATTTTGAGAAGAAGTGAAGAGTGGACTAAAAATCACAGAAAACTAAAAGACTATATGAAAAGGTTTGTCTTCATCATAACAACAGTATCCAGAGTGAAATAGTCAGAAAGATTAGATGACTGGCTGGAAGTAAAATCCACTTCATTTCACTTCAGGTTTATTTATATAACCTGAAATCACACGTTTCCTCATTTCTCTTTCTAATCTGGGGAACATGCAACACCGTCTGTCATGAGGAAACACTTTACAAAACAAGACTTTAAAAGGAAAACAGAGAAGATGCTGCTTAGGTCCATAGAGCAGTGGTTGATCTGGAAACACGCTGGAAATCGTGTTCCACCAATAGTTTGTCGTACAGACAAAAACCTGCTCAAACAAACTGACACAAAATTATATACGTGATAACGATTTTGTGAAAATTTTCAGGCTTGAGTTAACATTTAATTTTGACAACTGCAGATATTTGTCAGGAACGAAAATTCAAGCTACCCTAGTCACGCTAGCTCCTCCTAGCAGCAGGAAATCTAACGTTCTATCGTAGTAGTCTAGTTTCGCTCAATGTAACTTTTGTCTACATTTCCTTGAAACTGGTCGACGAATCACAGTGAAGTATAGAGTCAGAGGGCGGGCCTAACAAAGTGACGCTGCAATGATTCAGAGAGAAACAACCAGAAACAACCATAGAAGAACAACAACAACAGGTGTAAATTTCCTTTTATCAAAGATGAGTGAAGAATGTGAGAAAATGTCAACAATCTTTACATTAATTCTTTCAGAAGCTGTCATTAAGCTCCATAATCCACCATTTTGTTTTGTCATTCCTAACTTTCTCCGGACTACACCACCTTTCTGGTGCTCTTAACTACGTCATCCTAAAGATTACACTGATTGGTTGTAGTACTGTCCTATTGCATACAGAGGGATTTGAAAGACAACCTTTTAGCCCCGCCTCCCCTGACTATGAAGCAGCACTAGACCCATACATGGAATGAATAGAGATAGCACTGCTAGGCTACAAAGAAATGGCTTTCAGTTCAGTTCAATTCAGTTTTATTTCAATCACACAATAATCATCAGAACATCATTCAAAATGGTCCCAGGAGTGGGAAGAAGTGAAACTCCACCCACTTTTACAATTTAAAATCCAAATAGATACTGCATTTACACACTATATACTTTTTATGTCCATTGATCATTACCACAAAACATCTATAACCATTTATATACACATTATTTATAATTCACCTCATACAATCTGATATTTCATTTGTAGTAAAAGTACATTCACTTTCACAACAAATCAATTACATCAACAATAATTAATAGATATGATCCATAGATATATACATAGATACATCCTAACCATGATAGTTTTATTACAATATTAAACTTATCCATCTGTTCTTCTACCTTATAATTAAATAGTCACTTTTTCAGATAATATTCTATATTTTCTGATTATACTAGTTTTAAATACACAAATTGAAGACGACTTTTTTAGATTCTGTTCCAGATTATTCCACAGATGTTCCCCCTAACACAGATACACTGACTTTTTGAATTAGTTCTACTCTTCTTTTTCCTATAAATTTCAGTTCCTCTTCAGTTATCGTCACTAATTCTCAGCTGAAACATCTGTTGTAAACTGTAGTGAAGAATGTGGTCATGAGTATTAAGGTCCACAATATCATGTAGTTTTAGTGCCTTTCATTTAATAAATAAGAGATTTGTTGGCGCCAAGTGTTGTTTGAGTAACAATTCATATGTCTTTAGGAGTAAAAATATAGAATTAAAATTAGATTTATAGTTATTGCCCCATATTGCTGCACAGTTGTTTAAATATGGAAGAACAAGTGAATTATACAGTATTTAGAGACATTTCTGATCCAGAAGGGCTTTAGTTTTGGCCATTATAACAATGCTTTTAGCTAATTTTGATATAAAAAAGTCACATGATTCTTCCAGTTCAGCTGCTCATCATTATAATACCTAAAAATGTTATTACAGACACTCTTTCCATTTCTGTTTCCTTGATTCTGATTCTGACTTGTGTATTGTTTAGCTTTTTTTCCAAAAATAATATATTTGGTTTTACTGAGGTTTAATGATCATTTATTATCGAACCAGTCTTTTGGTTTTACAAGCTCGTTTTGACCTTCATCTAGTATTTGATTTTAATCTTTTCCAGAACAATATAGACTTGTATCATCCACAAATAGGATATGTTTTAAGTTTTTTAGAACCAGACAAACATAATTTATGTACATAATAAACAATTTGGGCCCTAATACAGAACCCTGCGGTACTCCATGGCTAATCTTTCTATTTTCAGAATTCAAATTATTTATACATACATACTGTTGTCTATTGCTATGGTACATTTTTGACCAGGGGTTTGCAACGTCCTGGATACCATTTTTTTAATAGCAGTGAACGGTCAATAGTGTTGAAGGCTTTGCTTAAATCTAAAAACACACCTATTTTATATTCTTTATTATCCATTGCTGTTGTAACTTGTTCCACTATTTCCATGACCATCATTGAAGTTGATATATTTGCTCTGAAACCATATTGCTTTCATTCATGAAATTGTCCATTCTTATTACAAATAATTTTTCTAGAATTTTTGAGAATTGTTTTGTTCTTAAATGATTTTATAATTTCAATAACATCATTTTCATCTACACTCCAAATGAAAAAAGATTTAACTCCAAGATTAATTACATGTAGAGAAAAAATACTAAAGTTCACCTTGAATTTGTCACATTGGAATTGTGTGGGTGGTTTGTTTCTCCCTTTTTTTCCTTCTGTTTGTGGTTTGCACATTAGCTTCTAAGTGACTGACAAGGCCACAAGCCAGACACTGATCTTATGGGCACTTTCAGTTCATTGTTCTCCAATACAACTTTGTTAAACTGTTAATTCCCCTTGTTACAAATTGTTGAACATTGTTGCCTGCTACCAGAAGCCTTGCTGTCATTGCAGGACCTTATAGTTGATGTAATCCGAATTATTTTATTCCTGATAAATAATTTGGAATAAAAAAAAAAAAACATCATGTAAAAATGTCACATTAGTCTTTAACAGCTGAGTTTTTACATGTTTTCTTCATTTACTTAACATTATTATACTGGTAAATTTCTCAATGCAAAAACATCTCTGAAAATGTAAAAAGGACACAGAAAATGATGAAGACAATTAAGATTTGTTTTTCCTCTCTTGTTTTTAACCAAACTCCTTATGTTTCAAACCAAAACTGCAGAGAAATGATATTTGGACGTTTAGTTGAATGAACATTAATGGAAAACTTGACAATACCAGGTGAAGAAGCAATATTTATACATTCATTACTTTCTAGCACTCTAACTACGTCATCCTAAAGATTGTTTTTAGTACTATCCTATTGCACAGGGGGATTTGAAAGACAACATTTTAGCCCCGCCTCCTCTGACTATGAAGCACCACTAGACCCAGTGACGACAGGACAAGGCAAAAAGTCAGGCATAGATTGGTTAAATCCAAGAAACATTACCTGGGTCAAGTAAGGGATCAGGTATGGGGTTCAGGCAGCTTGAAGTACGAAAACAGAGGCTTGAGGTCATGGGGCAGGCAGGCGGTCACAACACGGGATATCCACAACAAGGCAAAAGGGGGATAGGCAAGAATCACAGAAACCAAAAATTCAGCAACTAAGTCAAACACCAAAAGATCCAGAGATAAGTGCTCACAAGTCACTGGTGATTGCAGACAAACTCGCACAGAAGGAAGACACATGCAGGGTTTAAATACCTGAAGAAACAGGTGAGAGAAATTAGGAAGCAGAAAATGTGAACATGAACCACATAAAATATAAGCCCCAACACGAACAAACAACAGAAAAAGGCAAAATACGTACAAAAATATAAGACAGCATATACCACCTGATACTGGATCATCATAAGGATAGTGGGCCCTGTCAGATGTCTGGTTCTGTTTTGTCCGTGATTAGTTTGTTTGCTCACTGCTTTTTCTTAATTGGAAGTCAAAAAACATAAACCAATTAGTGAAGAGACAATTTAAGTTGATCAAGTCAATAATTCTCTACTGAGAATTAGGGTTCCAACCGCATGGGGGGACAGAATAACCCCCAGGTACTTTTGATTCTTCTCCTCAAAGTAACACACAACCAGGAACGCAATATTATGAATAATGAGAATTCAGAAACAATTGTTCGTTCTCAATAATATGTATATTCAGAAAATGTTAAGAGAGATAATACAAAACCAATCAGGAGATCATGAGCCACGAAACCTCAGTTGAGACAAAGTGCCGGCAGAAGATGGAAATTTAGGTTGGAAATAGACCAGTAGACAGAACTAGTCGTGAGATTACAACATGTACTGTCAGCATCAAGAAGATGTCTGGTTGGCCCTGAGGATTTGTGCTTTTACTAGTGATGTGCGGTTAGGGGGTTTTACAGAAATCCGCCCCGCCCAACCCCAAGACGTGGCTAGGCCCGCCCCGCCCAACCCACATGATGTCACGTATCGATAAACCCAACCCGCCCGCTATCAACCCGCAAGCTTAAATTTGGCTCTAAACTCACATAGTACATTCGCAGCATCTTTACCTTGTGCTTCTAATGTTAAAAGTCATGAAGCATAATTTTTGCCTCCTTTCTAACGTCTCAATATGCATTCCAGCACATAAAATAGACTCCACCCACATCATCACTCTATAAAGCGAACACATACGTTTCCGTTCAACCTTCGCATCGCCTGTTTTAATCTTCTCCCTGATCAAGTCCGCCATTTTCACTCTTATCTCTGAGTGTTCAGGGAGATTTGGCGCTAATAACAAATAACAAAAAGTTGGGATAAAAAAGCATTCAAAACAGGAACTGACGGACTTGCACATGCGCGAGCCGAGCACACACACACACACACACACACACACACACACACACACACACACCTCAGCGAGTATTGATCGTCCCTGACCCGCGAGTCGGGCGGGCTGATATCCGCTGACCAGTGGGTAGCCCGCGTAACACTAGCTCTTACAGTTTTTATACCCGTTTCTTCCTAGACATCAGGTTTCTATCTGTCCTATTTCTGGAGTGGGTATTTTCCCCAGAAACATTAAACTGTGCCCTATCTGGCATAGCAGGTGTGAGTGAAAGTGGAAATGTGACCTATTCTTTCTCATCAGCATGTCCAAATAAGGGGTTTGTTTTTTCTTTCACGTCAATATTTTTGTCTTAATTCTGTGGAAACTGTCTACGACCTTTTTGCCTTTCGGTCTCACTTCACATTATTCGGTCTGGCTTTGCATTATGTTCTGCGAACTTTTGGCCTTTCGGTCTCACTCTGCTACCTTTTGGCCTTTCACTTCCCCCTGTTTGAACTATGCTGATGGAAAGTCTGTCATATTCTCTCATATCTTGTGTGGTGTATTTAATACAAGCATATAATTCCTAACAGCCCTGAGGACCAGGATTGAAAACCACTGCTCTAAAACATGCAGGACACTATTGTATTATGATTGTGGACTTTGTCCTTTTGTCATGTGAGTTTCTGTCAGTCAGTTATTTTTTGTCTTCATTAGAGTCATGGGCTTTTATTTTGTTATGTCGGTCTGTGTACACATTGTCTAGTTTTGCTTTGTATCACCCGTGTTTTCTTCCCGCCTCGTAATCTGCGTGATTGAGTCCACCTTTGCTCTTCCTTATATAAATATGGTGTGTGTTTGTTTGTCCGATGCTAGTTTGTCTGTCTCCGTGCACCCAAATGAGCGCTCTATTACTGTGTCTTTTCTTTTTTGTGTATAACCTTTTTCTGGAACTCTGGTATTTGTCTGTTGTCTGTTCACTATCAACTTTGGTATTTGTTGTGGCTTTTCTCTTATCGGACCTGGACTTCATACTCAAGCCTGAAACCATCTCATCCCTGTCGGATCCCTTCGTTGGACTGATTATGTGGCTTGACCTTTACCTGCATACTGGTAACGTGAACTAGAATTTGGTTTTGGTTATTGGTACACTTGGTTTTGACCTCTGCCTGTTTTCTGATCTGCCTTTTGCATTGCACCTCAGCTCATCTACCATCACACACGGATCGGCCGTACATCAGCAGATCACCATCATACACATTTTTATTGAATAAAAGTGTCAGAGTCGTTCATTTGGGTCCCTCTGTTCTGTTAGCCTGTGACAGTGGGCCCAGAGGACCAGGGTTGGACACCTCTGCTCTGGGTAACATGGCCATAGCTGAGCAGGGCTTTCCACTTTTAATAATGCAATTCATGGTAGTTCAAGTTTAGATTTTTACAATTACATCACAATCAACTGCCAATTAATGGCAGATTTGGGGAAAAGCCTGATTCACCAGTAAGTCCAGGGACAGAGAGAGGACTGTGCTTACACTGCAGCTTGTCTGTTAGTACATGAGCACTCAAGCGTCTCGCTTGAACGTGCAGGGCACAACACTGTGACCCTCAGTAATGAGGACCTGAATATCTTTAGGATTCTGACAACCCATCTACCCCGCCTTCTAACCTTACCGTGATCAATGGTTAGCTTGGCAGAACCCCTGCTGAACCCTAGCCTGGCTATCTGCCACACCTTCCTAATAAGCAGTGTAAATGAGCTTTACACAAGGCTTTAGTTTGTCATCAATGTCTCCTGTAGTTGGCCAGTCAGCTCCAGCCTCCATTCTCCACATTCAAACACATACACAGGTATACACACATCTCACTTCAACAGGAAAAATGAGTTGCTATGCGACCTCATTGCAACTGAAATGGAGTTTTGTTCCTTTTTGCTTACAAATGATAACCTTGGTCAGTGAATAATGTTTCACAAATAAGATCCTGTCAGACAAAAAGCAAGTCCAATCATAACTGTATGGACACAGCTATTCCTCTGCTTTGGTTTGGTTTGGTTTGGTCCAATCACCATCAATGTGGAAGATAACACACAGACAAACTGGTGCATGTGGCTACCCTATCTGCACATCTACCCCATTTATATAGATATCTGTACTTTATACTCTTTACATTTATATAAATATCTGTACTTTATATTCTTTACATTTATATAGATATGTGTACTTTATACTCTTTACATTTATATAGATATGTGTACTTTATACTCTTTACATTTATATAAATATCTGTACTTTATATTCTTTACATTTATATAAATATCTGTACTTTATACTCTTTATATTTATATAAATATCTGTACTTTATACTCTTTACATTTATATAAATATCTGTACTTTATATTCTTTACATTTATATAAATATCTACTTTATACTCCTTACATTTATATAAATATCTGTACTTTATATTCTTTACATTTATATAAATATCTGTACTTTATACTCTTTACATTTATATAAATATCTGTACTTTATACTCCTTACCTTCTCAGAATAGACTTTTTCAAACTATGTGAGTATGAAAAATGAGTCATAAGTTTGTAAATAACAAATAATGTCTTATTATATCGTAATTTTGACTTTTAATCTCACAATTTACATTTTGCAATCTCATAATTATGCTTTTCTTTATAATCCATTCATGACTTTTGAATTATTCCCAAAAGTTCTGTCCATACCCACTAAACTCAGCACCATGATCCAATAAAACACATCATCTACACTAACTAATTTTAAAGGATTTATTTTTGGATATTTTTGACATTTTTCTGGTTATTCTGCTTAAATAAGTATTACTTCATCCATAGGAAAGAATGCAGTTTTACTTTTTATTTTCTAACAGTTGAGAAGTTGTACTTTAGAACTTTTACTTCAGTAAAGCAGTTGAATCAGTATTTTTCACACCAGTTGCTGTACTTGTACTGCAGTACAGAATGTGTGTACTTGTACTGCAGCACAGAATGTGTGTACTTGTACTGCAGTACAGAATGTGTGTACTTGTACTGCAGTACAGAATGTGTGTACTTGTACTGCAGCACAGAATGTGTGTACTTGTACTGCAGCACAGAATGTGTGTACTTGTACTGCAGTACAGAATGTGTGTACTTGTACTGCAGCACAGAATGTGTGTACTTGTACTGCAGTACAGAATGTGTGTACTTGTACTGAAGCACATAATATGTGTACTTATACTGCAGTACAGAATGTGTGTACTTGTACTGCAGTATAGAATGTGTGTACTCTGACCAGCTGTAATCTGTTGAATCTTCAGAATGTGTGACAAAGCTCAGCACCTGTTCATGTTCATTTTCATCAGGTCTTCAGTCACGTTCATGAACATGTTTGACGACATGTTGGTTAATGATACAAACAGCTCTGTGGGTTCTCATCATTAACTTCTATTAACACTTTTCCTGCCTCATTTAATCCTGTGTTAATTCTGCTATGAGATGAAATATATATATATATATATATCCATCGACTGGATAGCTTAGTGGTCTACACCACTGACTTTGGTGCGGAAGGTTGTCTGTTCGAATCCCAGGGTTAGGCAAGGCACTTTATGCTATACATGCCTATACCTCACGATGAGCGATACCGGCTCGGACGGCGCCCGGGACAACAAGGTCCGCGAGGTACAGCGTTGTACCTCATCCATGGTACAAAGATGCTACGGCAAGGGGGAGCCAGAAAGACTAAACACAAGGGCAGCTGACCTGAGAAAGAGAATCATGAAATCCTGGGGGAACACAACAAAGTACCAGACCAGTCTCTATTGGAGGACATGGAGGCAAAGATCATGGCACTACCCAAGAAATACAACAAACTGTGCACTGCCTGGATTGACTACAAGAAAGCCTATGACTCAATGCCACATACATGGATACTGGAATGCTTAAAACTGTATAACATCAACAGGACACTAAGAGAGTTCATCCAGAACTCAATGAGGCTGTGGAAGACAACTCAAGGCCAATTGCACAAGTGAGCATCAGACGTGGCATTTACCAAGGAGATGCTCTGTCCCCCCTGCTGTTCTGCATGGATGACATCAAGCTGTATGCCAAGAATGAGCGTGACATTGATTCCCTAATTCACCTCACCCGGATCTACAGCAAAGACATTGGGATGTCATTGGGCGGATGATATCTAGGAAAAGGTGATCACAACTGAAGGGGTTGACCTACCTGAAGGGAACATCGCAGATGTGCAGGAAAGTTACAAATACCTAGGGATCCCACAGACAAATGGTAATCATGAGGAGGCAGCTCGGAAGTCAGCCACAGCCAAATACCTACAGAGGGTAAGACAGGTCCTGAAAAGTCAGCTGAACGGCAAAAATAATATCCTGGATAATATCCTGGCCACTGGAAGAGATACAAGCCACTGATATCAAGACAAGGAAACTCCTTACCATGCATAGAGGGTTCCACCCCAAGTCCAGTGTCCTGAGGCTGTACACTAAGCGAAAGGAAGGGGGACGGAGAACCTCCAGGAATACATCAAGAAAATGGTCCCCAATGACCAACTGCTAAGTGAATGCCTCAGGCAACAAAAGCCCAGTAAGGTCGAGGAACCAGAGGGGCTATCATGGAAGGACAAACCCTTGCATGGCGTGTACCATCGACAAATTGAGGAAGTGGCTGATATGGAAAAGACATACCAGTGGCTGGAAAAGGCTGGACTAAAGGACAGCACAGAGGCGCTACTCATGGCTGCACAAGAACAAGCCCTGAACACCAGAGCAATAGAGGCCGGGGTCTACCACATCAGACAGGACCCCAGGTGTAGGCTGTGTAGAGAAGCCCCTGAAACAGTCCAGCACATCACAGCAGGGTGTAAGATGCTGGCAGGGAAGGCATACATGGAGAGGCATAACCAGGTAGCGGGCATACTGTACAGGAACATCTGTAAAGAGTATGGACTGGAGGTCCCAGGGTCAAGATGGGAGAACCCCCCAAAGGTGACAGAGAACAAACAGGCAAAGATCCTGTGGGACTTCCAGATCCAGACCAGATGGTGATGGCCAATCAGCCTGACATAGTGGTGGTGGATAAACATGAGAAGACAGTGGTGGTGATAGATGTAGCAGTCCCCAGTGATAGCAACATGAGAAAGAAAGAACATGAGAAGAGAAGAGAAATACCAAGGGCTGAAAGAGGAGTTAGAGAAAATGTGGAGTGTGAAGGAAACAGTGGTACCAGTAGTGATCGGAGCATTAGGGGCAGTGACCCCCAAGCTGGGAGAATGTCTCCAGCAGATACCAGGAACAACATCAGAGATCTGTGTACAAAAGAGCGCATTGTTAGGAACAGCTAAGATCCTGCGCAGAACCCTCAGGCTCCCAGACCTCTGGTAGAGGACCCGAGTCTGAAGGAGACACCGCCAGAGGAACATTTTATATATATATATATATATATATATATATATATATATATATATATATATATATATATATATATATATATATATATATATGCTACTATAAAATGTACAATAGTACATAATAACTGTATTATAAAGTACAGTTATTTATATAAATATAATCTTGACAAAGTACAAATATTTAATTATTAATATTTATATAAATTTAAATCTTCTCCTCCTCCTTCTCCTTCATCTCCTTCTCCTCCTCCTTCTCTTTCTTCTCCTCCTTCTTCTTCTCCCCCTCCTCTTCCTCTTCCTTCTCCTCCTCCTCCTCCTCCTCCTTCTTCTTCAAAGGTAGGAGCTACCAGAACCACAGCAGTTATATTTAAAAGGGGAGACACACAGAAACAAAGTGGATGAGACAACAGTGGTGAGGGCGAGCGAGAGTGACAAGAGAAGGGGAGAGAAAGAGAGGGAGAGAGAGAGAGAGAGTGGTGGGTTGGAATTGGATGAAGGACACATGAGCTCTTGTTGAGTTGGCAAGAGCAAAAGAGCCCTTGGTTATTGAAAAAAGCAGATATCAAAGGCAGAAAATTCCTGCAGAGGGATGGAGGAACAAGCCTGTCCTCCTCGTCTTTGTTTTTCTGCTTATTTCTCCTCCTCCTCCTCCTCCTCCTCCTCCTCCTCCTCCTCCTCCTCCTCCTCCTCCTCCTCCTCCTCCTCCTCCTCCTCCTCTTCTTCTTCTTTGTGGTTAGAGTAGTTAGGCACTGAGCATTAGAGGAGGGGTAGATGGGAGCCAGCAGGTTGGCCCTTCAACCACAACCACTGACAAGGAATACTGTGTGTGTTTATATTCCTATCCTTCTGGGGACATTGATAGGTTTACACAGTCACACCATGGGGACCTCTGTCACTATGGGGACCAAAATTAAGGTCCCGACGAGGGTTAAATATAAATAAACGTCCCCACTAGTAAAATAGAAATGACTTTTTTAGGACTCGTAAAGTATGAGGGGAAACAGGTGTGAAGTGAAAACATGTAGTTTTGAAGGTGTGTTTAATTTTTATGTATTTATTTATTTATTTTCATTTATTATTTAAAAAACATATTATTATTTATTACATTTTCTGTATTATTCTTTTTTTATTCATTCTTTCCTTTTTATTTAGTTTGGTAAGATTTAGTTTTATTATTTATTTAAATTGTATTTTATTAAAAACATTTTTTTTTTCAATTTATCATTTATTTATTTAATTATGTTCAAACAAAAGTGCAACAAAACTCACCACACAATGGCAACTTGATTACAAACTTGGTCCCCATGAGACATGTAAATGAGTGAGTCTGTGTGTGTGTGTGTGTGCGTGTGTGTGCGTGTGCGTGCGGGGGGGGGGTTTAGTGGTGTCACAGGAAATAAAACAGTGGTATTATGTACATTGGTGACAGTTACATCATGTTTTTTTCATTCTGAATTATTCACTCTGAATCAAATAATTCAGAATTAAAGCTATTTCCTTTCGTGTTTACATGGACATGTTGAATAAAGGTTTCCATAGAAACTGGTGTATTCCACTCTCGTTAATTGGGCTCTAAGGGCTGGAAGTACAGAGTGTTCTGATTGGACACAACGTCTGCTCAACATCTGGACTTCCAGAAGGAAACGATGGTATCCGCTTCCTGTTTTGCTTTTGTTTCAACTACCATGGCTCAGTGGGTAGAGCAGGTCGTCCAGTAACTGAAGGGTTTGGGGTTCAAATCCTGTTCTGTCCTAGTCTGTCAGTCTGCCCCAGGACAACTGTGGATACATATGTAGTTTACCACCACCAGAGGGTGCATGTGAGAGCAAATGAATTTTGAGTGGCCAAAAAAGCACAATGTAAATCCATCATTATTATTATTATTATTATTATTATTATTATTATTATTATTATTATTATTATTATTATTATTATTATTATTATTATTATAGACCAAACACTATGTGATTTTTGTATTTATTTTTGTGATAATTATGAACCAGTACCTCGACTAAATCAACAAATTAACGCTGGTACAGTGTAAACCTGGATAAATTAGCAGAACCCCAACAAATTAAGACAATCAATTGCCTCAATTATTTGAAATTGATGATTAAAAAATACAATTTTCCAGAACTTAAAATTTAGACGGCATACAACTTAAACCTTCTGATAACAG
>CM035799.1:45478541-45486041 GCA_020466265.1 Siphamia tubifer | reverse complement strand
AGGAGAGGGAGGAGGTCCGGGGTCACAGGTCAGCACAGGACACAAGCTAGTCACCACAGGACCTGTCTTCCATGGCTCCCCACATGGACACTGCTGAGAGAGCTGGGGAAAAGGGACACCAGGTGGCTAACCATGAACAGACTTAGTATGTAAGATAGGTTATAGACATGACAAATACAGACACGAGTGAGAGAGAGAAAGAGAGAGAGAGAACTCAGTGTCTGTACTTACCCCAGCATTCTAGCTCCTAGTGTAGCTTAGACTGAACTGTGACTTCAGTCTGTTTTTAACTAACCTGACCATAGTCTTTCTCAAACAAGAATGTTTTCAACCTAAATTTAAATGTAGAGACTGTGTCGACTTCTTTAATATTAAATGGAAGCTGATTCCATAAGACAGTAACCATGGTAACTAAAGGCTCTAGCTCCTACTGTACTTTTACAGACCCTGGGGACTTTCAATAAACCTGCATTCTATTATAGATCCAAAAGAGATCTATTTGATCAACTTCCAAAAGATAGATGTTAAATACACTGAAATAGTCATACATTTATAAGAAGTCTACTTCTTATTTCATAAAATCTTGATTTGGTTCATGTTTGTGATATCATTAGACCTGGAGGTAACACACAACTCTTTTATATCCAATATAAACAGAACCCAATTTTCTATTTTAGTCTATGGTAGTTTGTCAGTAAATCAACACAATTACTCTGAGATTTGTGAAACCTGATCAATTATTTTAATGTGATCATGGAGAACATAATAAAAAAAAAATATACCACCACAGAAGAACAGAGTGGTAGTTATAAAAATCAGATATCAAAATGATTTGATCCAGGTTCTGAAATAACATTAAAATGTTGTTACAGTGAAAATAGGAGTTGACTTGTACTCTACTGTTTTTACCTTCACCAATGAGGTATTAAATTCGGGTCTGTTTGTTTGTCTGTCAGCAGGATTACACAAAAAAAAATTCTGAATGGATTTTGTTAAAACTTGCAGGAATGATAGATACTGGGTCAAGGAAGAACCGACTAGATTTTGAGCAATGAAGGTCAAAGGTCAAGGTCAAACTAAAGGTCAAAAGCTAAAACACATCAGTGATAATATCTCAGGATTCAGACAAGATAGAATTTAGTGTTTTTTTATTCACATGGTCTGACCTGCAGACATCAGATGGGTCAACACCTATAACATGATCACGTCACGCTTTGACGTCATATGATGACATATCAAACCTTGGCGGAGGTCTGTTGTCTCTGACTGACTTGTTTATTTTTTTTTCTTATTTTTTCACAATATCTGCAAAATGACCCGACACCCCCCAAAACTGATATTTCTGTCTCTTTGGATGGTACTGGGTCTTCAATGGGGGTATAGTACCGCCCCAGTACCTCCTATGGATTCACTCAAAACTGTTGTTGCGTGGGCGGGCCTAAGACAAATGGAGGAGATAGTTTGTCTGGCTAAGTGCACATCAAACCGCTCCCTAGACAGATAGATTCTAACACCTCAGCCATGTTTTCCTTGACTACCTAAAATAATTTCCTTGCTTTCAGTAAGATTGGCAGTGATGATTGTTTTTATTGACTCAGACGTTCCATTAGGCGAGGAGCTGCTTGGTGTAAATGGCTCCTGACAGCAGCACAGAGCCGGCTGATGATGCCCCGTCACCAGACCTCACACTGGGGTTATTAACTGGCCGCCACTGTCGCTGAATACCAGCGCCGGCATGACAGTGATGCGTACACAGACCAAATATAACAGCGACTCTGCAATGCTTTCTCTGAGGGCAAGAGGGTGAGAGCTGCTGACAGTGTTTGAGATTCAAAGAGGGTTCAAAGCAGGAAATTAAGCCAAATCACAGCAAAAAAAAAGGATAGTAGAGTGTTTCCCTGTTTCCTTTTCTGACACTTATGTCAAACACAAAGAAAGGCAGACTGAAGGGAACAGCATTTTTATTCTAAACAGCAGCAGGAGTTTGCAGAGTTAGAGCTGTTGTTTGGTTAAATAATGAATAATCCATCATAGGTGGAAGTAACTAAGTACAAGTACTTCATTAATGTAGTAGTAGATGTTTTTAGGTATCTGTACTTTACTTTTAATTTAAATTTTTTACTTTTACTCTCTACATTTTACAGAAATATCTGTTCTTTATACTCTTTACATTTATATAAATATATGTACTTTATACTCTTTACATTTATATAAATATCTGTATTTTATACTCTTTACATTTATATAAATATCTGTACTTTATACTCTTTACCTTCTCAGAATGGACTCATTACTTTTTCAAACTATGTGACAGTATGAAAAATGAGTCATAAGTTTGTAAAATAAAATATAATAAAATACAGATATTTATATAAATGTAAAAAGCATTTATATAAATATCTGTATTTTATACTCCTTTGACTCCTGTCAAATGTTTTTCATGTCAAACCCAGAAGAAAATATGAATTCATTATTATTTTTGTAGGTTTTCTGTTATTTGACTGTACATAATATTTGTCTGTATGTAGAACCTGAAGTAAAATCACTCCCACAGCCTTGACTGTGGAATTATTGACATCGATGATTGAAAATGAGTCTCACAGTGGATCAATCGATCTGTCTGTCTGTCTATCTAATGGCATCATGACCTTTGACTTTGAATGAGCTTGAAAGGTGAAACCCATGTTTTGACAGGAGATGTGTATTAAGAGTGAAAAGATGTATTCAGAGAAAGCCTAATCTCCCGTTATTGAATTAGAGCTAATCATGTGATTTTGACCTTTCTGCTAAATGTGACCTTGACATTTGACCTTTTGCAATATTGATAATTTCATTATATGTCAGTGTGTGTAATATTATGACAATATATCCAGGATTAATGAAGTAATAGCGTGATATGTCTACAGTTGACACACACAAACAGTGTTACACAAGTTAATTTAGCCACATGTTACCTTTGACCTCCATAGATCTCAAAAACTATTGGTCCTAGATGATTACACTAATGTATAAATCTTCATTCCGCATCGTTTGGTACCAATCTGAAAGTTCTGTCACCCCCTGTTCTTGAGTTATAACCCATAATGTGATTTTGACTTTTTAGTTAATTGTGACCTTGACCTTTGACCTTTACTCAAATGAATAATTGCATCTGATGTGTATTAGCTATATGTATATGCCCATGTAATTATGATATCTGAAGTATTCATTGAGTTATAGCATGATATGTCTTTGCACACACACACACACACACATACACAGTGATTACAATAATATCACCCAAACAATATTGGCTGAGATTAATGATAGTGAAGGGGAGCTTCTAGAACTACATATATGGTGAAGCTGTCATGTCTTCAAAAGAGATGAGCAGGAAACAGTCAAAAGTAAAACTGTCAACATGAACATGTTATCACAGATTAATCCTTCATCATGATAATGTTTTTACAAACTTTAACACAATTAACCCATCTGCTGCACAGAATGGCTCTGAATGCTTCTGCCAAGGCAAGGTTGTCCTGGTTGTCAACGACCCATCTGAGCATGTGCTGTAGTGACAGGCACCAGAACCATCCCATAAACAGCACTGTGGCCTCTGGGTTAAATATGACCACAAACAAACCAAGAGGCAACAGCTGATTCAATTGGTTTTTGTCCAAACTGTTGAAGGTGTTCTGATTAAGCACAGATATATTCACTACCAGAGCTACGAAGTAACTAAGAAAAGTACTTCATTACTGTACTTAAGGAGACTTTTTAGGTATATGTACTTTACTTGGGTATTTATTTTGCTGGCAACTTTTTACTTTTACTTCCTACATTTTTTCATAGATATTTGTACTTTATACTTTTTACATTTATATAAATATCTGTACATTATATATGTATATGCCCATTTAATTTTATGGTGATATCTCAAGTATTCATTGAGTTATAGCATGATATGTCTCTGTACACACACACACACACACACACACACACACACACACACACACAGTGATTACAATAATCTAGGTAACAACTGTGCTGGAAGTGTGTAGTTGTGTCCAGTGCAGGTTGACATCAGTGTGTCAGCTGTAAATGGAAATGCTGAATAGTGTGTTTACTGGGTGTTCACCTGGTCCTGTCAGCTGAAGACCACTGGAGAAAATCCACATGCAGGTGTGGAATACAACGCATGACAAGGTGCATGGACAGAAAGATGGGAAAGCACACATGTGACGTCCACGTAGACATTCCACCTTCCTGTCTGTCATATGCACAGCCTCCATATGGAGCCATATTTGGGACAAAATTAAGCGTATTCACAGTAAAGTAATGTGTTCATATTTGGGATATGCATTTGCCTGTGGTTGTAGTTGAGCATAAAATATTGTCTGATATTTGTCAGAATACAAAGGGTTTTGTTTCCACATCAAAAATTACATTTAGGAAATAAAAAGTTAGGAGAATGCTGTCTTCAGTAAAGCTGGGAATACACTGAATATTCAAAATAAATCATACATTTAGAATGTGTCACTGCTGACACATAATTAAAGTTTAAGTAAACTTTCAATTCAAAATAATTGAGGGAATTGACTGCCTTAAATTTTTTGAGTTCTGTTAACTTATTTGGGGTTTATAATATGGAAAGACAGAGGTGGGAAGTAGCTAAGTACAGTGGTACCTCTACTTATGAAAGCCCCAGCAAAGGAAAAAAATGAAAAACCTTTCCCTCAATTTATCGTCTCTGAATAAGAAAGAAAATTCTATTTACAAAAGGAAAGAAACCTCTGAGATATAAATATAGTACATTACTATACATAACTATGTAATTTACGTAAATATGTCACGTACGTGCTGTACGTAGCATCCCATTGGCTATGAGGGAGCTACCCATGATGCTTTTTGTTACCCTTTGTTACTCGGCTGCTATGTCTCCATGGTAACACAGAGACCACCTCAACCAACGCTTTTAGTATCAACAGTTCAGCCCAACAGATTATATGACCCACAGACTATCATCAGTTTAAGAAAAATGGTTACAAACTTGGACTCCTCAAGCCCAGAGAGATGCTACAGAGCAGCGGCGTCTCCCTCCCACAGAGACCGACATCAGAGGCGGCGCGGGAGGAGGCAGAAGGTGGATTTACAGCTAAGCTAAGAGCTAACCCATTCTGCTCACCAACGTACACTCACTGGACAAGCTGGACTACCTGAAGATGGATTTAAACACCAAACATGATCCACCAGACTGCTGCATCCTCATTCTCACCCAGATGTGACTCAACTCTTCTGTCCCGGACACCCACATTAGCCTGGACGAGCTAACAATATTCAGGTCCGACAGAAGCCATGCTCTCACAGGTAAAACCTGGAGGGAGGGGGTGTTTGCATCTACGCTAACAGCTGGTGTTAGCATGGACGGGCTAAAATCTAAATCTAGTTTCTTTTAACAAATATTTCTTACAAAATCGGTAAATGTTTATAATTTTTAAAGGGTTTGAGGGGTAGTATTGGAACGAATCAGACCTTTTACATGTAAAATGCGACTCTATTTATGAAAAATTCACGGTACGAAAACACTTCTGGAACAAATAAATTTCGTAGTAGAGGTACCACTGTACAAGTACCCCATGACTTTACTTTCCAAATGTATCTGAACAGGGGTGACAGTGGGTGTTGAAGCCAGACCACCACTGGTGTAAAACACAAACACAAATACGTGTGTAAACCTTCGACAACCATCAGTCTTTACAACTGTCTCCAATGTGGTGAAAACCCTCTCTCTCTGCCCCCTCCCCCTGCTCACCTTTATCTTATTCTCCACCCGTTATGCACTCTGTCACTGTCTGTTTCACCCCCCCTCCCCCTCCCATTCCCTCTCACCCATGTCCATTATCTGTGTCTCTTCTATTGCTCTCTCTTTCTCGCTGGCTGCCTTCCTCTCTCTGGTAAAC
The DNA here is from genome assembly GCA_020466265.1 of Siphamia tubifer. Taxonomy (NCBI): domain Eukaryota; kingdom Metazoa; phylum Chordata; class Actinopteri; order Kurtiformes; family Apogonidae; genus Siphamia; species Siphamia tubifer. The sequence goes on along the minus strand of CM035799.1, from coordinate 45,480,102 downwards.
AGCTCTTTTTCTCAGCTTAGCCCACTCTGCCCATCCACTGTATCTCCCTCATGTTCGCTCACTCAACCTCAATTGCTGCTCTTCACCCCCACCCCCCCCCCCCCCCCCTCCCTCCCCCTCCCCACTCCTACACCACCACCTTCACTTTCACACCCATTATCTTCCCCCTTTAATTCCATGGTGTTCCCATTTCCATTCAGTGTCTCAGTTTGGATGAGCGCATCTGGTTGCATCTCTCTTACCCCCCCCCCCCCCTCTCTCTCTCTTTTCCACACTGTCTCCACTCCTAAGCCTGCATTTTACACACTGTACCATCTGTATTTGCGAAGCACAGAGAGGCCGGAAATCATGGTTCTGTCAACCTGCTCTTTCTGCATGAGTCGGCAGCCACTTTCACACATCTCTAAAAATGCCACCGTCAGCACAAACTTGTTGAACCACAGTTTTTAAAGTCAGCTTGAATATTTCACTGGAGGGGTGAAACAAAGGCCCGCAAGCTGTCTGAGAAAAAAAAGACAAACATTTTTTTATTAACTTAAATGTTCCAAATTCCTGTCCCATTCATTCATTCATTTTTCAAAATAAAACCAAAACTAAGACAATAAAAAACCAACGTGTTTCTTCATTATTTGTTTCCAAAACCAAAATGAAAAAAAAAAAAAAAAGTTTTTCAGTTTTCCTTTTTGTGTTTAAATGAATAATAGGAAAAAAATGGATAATGACCGTTTCCCGTTTTATCCAATTTTGACCTGAAGCAAATTGAATAAACCGGAAATGACCTTTGACCCACAGTGACAAAGATGTAAACATACGTCCTATTTGTGAGAACTAAGAGGGTCTCTGACCACAGAGAAAATGGGTGTGATATCATACCATAATGATCTTCAGTCCAGTGGACATGTTTCTTTCGGTTGTTAAGATTCATTTTCATTTTACTCAATTTGCTTCAGGTCAAAATTTGATAAAACGGGAAACGGTCGTTATCTGTTTTTTCTATTCTTCATTTAAACAAAAATAGGAAAACTGAAAGAAACGCATCACTATCTGTTTTTTCATTTTGATTTTGGAAAGAAATAATGAAGAAACAAGTTGGGGTTTTTTTGTTTTCTTATTTTTTGTTTTATTTTGAACAATGAATGAATGAATGATACACAGATTGTTCCAGAGCATCATTGCATTTTACTTATTACTTTGATGCTTGATTTGCACTTATGTACCATATTCTACAGTTGCATCATCTTTACATGTAATAAATAACCTGTCAAACATGCATAGTTGGTGTAAGTTAAGTTAAGATAAGATATTCCTTTATTAATTCCACTAGAGAAAATTCCAGGTTTACAGGAACAGCAAGATTAAAGCACAGCACACAAGTTACCACTTCTATAAATAAATAATTCTATATACAATTATACAGTTGATCATTTATCTAAAATTCAACAAATCTGTGTCTGTAGTGTGTCCTGTTTGCTGTGGAACTCCTAACACCTGCACAACTCCACCAAATGATCCAACATTTGGAGGGTGTCTTTCCAGTACTATGGTGGATTACAGTGTAAAG
>CM035799.1:45446041-45473541 GCA_020466265.1 Siphamia tubifer | reverse complement strand
TATATATATATATATATATATATATATATATATATATATATATATATATATATATATATATATAGTGCAGATAATAAACAGTTCTCTTCAGTCAGGACAGTTTCCTCAGGCCTTGAAAACTGCAGTAATTAAACCTCTTCAGTAACAGGTAACTACAGGCCCATATCAAACACCCCATTTTGGGGAAAAACCATTGAAATTCATGCTTTTTTGGTGCAAAACAGTCTCTATAGTGACTTTCAGTCTGGATTCCGAGCACAACCACAGCACTGATCAAAGTGTTAAATGACATTCATCTGAAAAATGATTCATCCAGAACCTCTGTCCTGGTACTATTGGACCTCAGTGGTACTATTGGACCTCAGTGGTACTATTGGACCTCAGTGGTACTATTGGACCTCAGTGCCACATTTGATACAGTTGACCACAACATACTGCTTGACAGACTGGAAAAGTGGGTGGGGCTTACTGACACTGTGTTAAATTGGTTCAAATCTTATTTACAAGATAGGAACTACTTTGTGTCAGTTGGTAACTACAAGTCAATGGGTACAAAGATGTTGTGTGGGGTTCCCCATGGGTCCATTTTGGGACTGCTTCTGTTCAACTATATGCTGCCCCTGCCTCAGATCATAGAACATTTCAACATTCAACAATAACAATACCAATAATAAATAACTGAAGTACTAAACATATACATATATACAGACTCTAACTCGAGTCTTTTGGACTCGATCTTGTCTTGGACTTGAACCTGTTTGGACTCGGTCTTAACTTGGTGTCAAATGATCCTGGTCTGGGACTTGCCTTGGACTCGACAAAGGTGGTCTCGACTAAATGGTAAATGGGATGCATTTATATAGTTCTTTTCCACCTTCATGGTGCTCAAAGCGCTTTACATTAGCCTCTCATTCACCCATTCACACACACACTCACACACCAGTAGGTTTCTAAGGTCTAAGGTCAGTCCTACTGGGGGCCTAAGTCAGGGTTCAGTGTCTTGCCCAAGGACACTTCGACATGTGGACAGCCAGAGCCGGGACGCGAACCACCAACCTCTCGGTCATTGGCTGTAGCCAAATCAGGGGGCGGGACTTAGGCAATGTGCACGTCAATGCTCAGAGCAGCAAAGATCCACAGAACAATGAAATGAGTTTAATATCTTTGTTGTTGTTTGTTGTGAAACTTTGTACTGTAATCTACCACAGTACTGGAAAGTCACCCTCCATATTTTGGATCATTTGGTGGACTTGTGCAGGTGTTAGATGTTCCACAGACAAACAGGACAGACTACAGACACAGATTTGTTGAATTATAGATAGATGTTATTTTTCTGACAAAAACAGTGCTTTTATTCATTCACAGTTTTCTTTTCTGTCTGTTTTATCGTCACTTTATTATTCTGAAGGTGTTTACTGTAGACTCGAAACTAAAACACAAACCTGTCAACTACAGCCAAAGAAGATTCAGGAACAAATCAACACATTTCACATTCATAAACTCATTGCACTGTATATTAAAATACATCCGAATGAAATGAATGGCTGAACAAGTTAAAGAAGTTTAATCAGAAGCTGCTGTATATGTTTTGATGAAGAATTCAGAATGCTTTCTGCCTTTCAGGAGCTCTTCCATGGTTTCATTCACACGCACAATGAAAACCCTTCCAGATAATGAGCTGCTTATGAATAAAGTTTCACAAATCAGTGCGCTGCTTAGACCTTAATCACTGCAGCTAAGGCCTTCATCAAATAATCACACACATTTTTATAAAAAAGAAAGGTGCAATATATTTAGATTTTTCAATTTGTTAATAAATTGATGGTTTATAATATTATTAAGCTTTCATCTCGACCTTTTTCACAACTTCTGCATTTCATACCAGAAATATGCAACTGGAGAGTAACCCTACTATCAAATCGGCAAAAGGTAAATAACAAAGATGGCCCAAGCAATGACCAAACGTTATGGTAGCTTAACAGGGTGTTCTCGTATTGCCCACAAGCAGCCATATCTTTTGTTCCACTCCTTCCCTGTTAACGGCGAAGCTAAATGAAAATGGGTCCAGGCTAATCGGTGGTGATGACGTTTTATAATTAAAAAGCGGAGCACTTCCGTCTGCAGCAGACACTTCACACCAGAACACTACGTCTTGGGGATGACTGTTGAAACCAGAGTCTGTCCCTAGCCTTTTTCATTAGAATGATTATACTCCTACAGGAAAAAGGGAGCCAGTATATGAACGGTGTCAAAAACAGCAGCCGTTAACGTTGGAATGAGTCGAGATGAAAGAATTTACTGATGTTTTGAAAGTTATGGTGAACACAAATAAGTAATTTTCGACTTAAGCCTAGTTTATACCTCCAGAAACAGATAAAATTCATCTTTACGTTCCTGATGTTGCTCCTGGAGCTGGTATTTACACCTCTGTCCATATTATGGATGTTGCATTTGAAATCCTCGAGGCGGCAATGAGTCTCATTGCCGAGGGTTCAAGAAACATGGCGTCTATTGAAGCAGTGATTTTGATGTATTTACTGTGGAGGCATGAAAAACGGACCAGAAATAGACGCCCAAGACAGTGGAGTGTGTGTCCACTTAATACCAGGAGGACAGTTGATGGTGAACTGGTGTCATTGGTTCTACATATGAGTCAGATGGATGAGGAGAAACATTGTCAGTATTTCAGGATGACTGCTCATGCCTGCACTCGACTCCTTTCCCAAGTTAAGCCTAAGTTATATGTTAAAGTCCTAGCTGGAACCTTCTTTGTGGATAGAATTCAGAAATTTTACACTTCGGCCTCTCTACTGTCCCCACAATTTCCAGTGGTATTGCTCTGTTTCGCCCGGAAGTTCTTGACCAATCAGATCAATTTTACCAATATTCTGCCTCAGTTTATCATTAGTCCATGTGTTTTATTATGGATCAGTTCTACAAAGACACTAAACTCTCAGTAACAGATGCAGAAAATGGTTCAAATTGTGTCTAATTTTCTTTAGACATTTCAGTTTGTTCACATTTGTTCAGGTTTTTCACATTTTATTGTTACAGGATAATTTGCAAATGTCAATATTTTCATCGTTTAATATTTTTTGCAGTAAAACAATGACAAAAATGTGAAGTTGTCATTTATAGGCAGAGAAAAAACTGAGGAGAAAATCTGGAGTAATTTAATATTTAATTGCTTATTAGGATCTTCATCCCACGTGGAACCATTGGCGGGCCATAGTTGGCCCCCGGGCCACATGTTTGAAACTCCTGGTTTAGTGCCTTTGTAGATCTGTTCCATAACATACATGTAAAAATGATAAACTGTGGGATTATCGACTACAATTTAGTGATGCACCGATCAGCATTTTTTGGCCCGATCACCAATACCGATCACCAAAAACCTTGATCTATCAATTGCTGATCACTAAAGGAATTTTAAATGTCCATGCCTTTCATTTAGGTATGGATAGTTACAGCCCTAGATGTTATTATTTCATAGTAGCATCTTGGGCTGAAACTATCAAATATTTTTGTGTATTCTGTCGATTATATTTTTCTTCATTGATTAATTAACTAATTGGATGAATTCCATTTTCTAAAACCCTTTAACTCATTGTTCTATATGTATGACTTATTCTAAATATTCATAATTCTGAACATACAATGGAGCAAAACAAAGCAGAGAGTGAAACTAAAAATAAATGGTTTGGGATGTGTTTGTTTTTACTATGATTTACACTTTTGTTGTGATTTTCCTCCACAGCAGCTTTTAGGACAAATTCACAGCAGCACATTTACCTGAAATAATGTCTGAGCAGTTAAAGGGTTAAACTAGGTCAATCAATAAATGGGGACGGAAGAGTTTTGAGTTGTGTGTGTGTTCATCTGCGCACAGACGCACGTGCCTGAATGTGTGAAGCAGTTGTAGTCTAATAATTACACTAACTTGGTACATTTGATAAAAATAATTACAACACGTGAGGCTACATGCTAACAGATGCTAGTACTCACCAGTTAGCAAAACATAAAAGCTCTGAGTCTGCTTTGACGAAGTGTCGTTGAAGTGTGGATGCATTCAGTTCAGGTTTAAATACGGCAGTGCTAGGCTAATGCACACTGTTGTCTGCCTGACACATCATAAAATGGTCCCAAACATCAACTATTAATTAACTAACTATATTTTAAGCAGTACAGAAATAGTCCAGACCAGATGGACCTGGTCTGTAGCATGTTTGCAAGTTTGAAAATGGTCGCTAGTAATTAACCGAAAGCCGATCGATCAGTGCAACACTCCTAAAGTTGCATTTATATTTCTTATGAAATGGAAGTCTTTCAGGTTATTAACATCCTTTTTTTTATTTGAATAGTTTAGAAGAAGAAGAAGTATTTTCCTGATGTGATGCCTTTGCCCCTGTCGGCCACCGTACAATGCAAGTCAATAATGACATTCTGTTCAACTGAAACAAAATACAAGTAACGATGCAGCATTCCAAATTACTATTCCATATTCAAGTGTGTCATGAACATTTGAATATTGGAAAGTTATGTCCCGTCCCTAGTGTTGACTTTTTCTGTCCACCTCATCTGTCCTTCTGAGACAAGAGATTCAATAATGACACCAGGCTCCCAGAAAGGACAAAAGAAAGAAAGAAAGAAAGAGGGGAGAAAGAAGAGGAGTCTCTGGTTTGGGGAGGGTCTTGTTTCCTGGAAAAGGGGTGTGTGTGTGGGGGGGGGGGGGTGGGGGGGTGGGGGGGGGGGGGTAGTAACAGAATCTGTTAGTGAATGAAGTCATGGGGTGTCCTGTGGGAGCCCATTGATTAGAGGTGAAACACTCAGGGAAAAAGGAGCACTTATCAAATTCTACACACACACACACACACACACACACACACACACACACACACACACACACACACACACACACACACACACACACACACATTTACATGTGTCATGAAAACCACGTTTGTAATCAAGTAACCATTGGGTAGTGAGTGAAAACTTTTATATTTTTTTTAATAAAATATATATATATATATATATATATATATATTTTTTTTTTTTTTTATTTAATTAACTTTTAAAAATGAATAAATACAATAACAATATTTAAAATATAAATACAAATAAATAATATGTAAAAAAAATATAAATAAATCCTTTTTTTTAAGTAAACACATCTTCAAACCTTTGAAAAATTATGTGCTGTTTGGAGCTGGTCCCATAAAGATAGGCTCAGCAGCGTTTGTGGATGATGTGCTGTGTGGAGCAGGTCCCATAAAGACAGGCTCAGCAGCATTTATGGATGATGTGCTGTGTGGAGCTGGTCCCATAAAGACAGGCTCCGCAGCATTTGTGGATGATGTGCTGTGTCTAGCTGGTCCCATAAAGACAGGCTCCGCAGCATTTGTGGATGATGTGCTGTGTCTAGCTGGTCCCATAAAGACAGGCTCAGCAGCATTTATGGATGATGTGCTGTGTGGAGCTGGTCCCATAAAGACAGGCTCCGCAGCATTTGTGGATGATGTGCTGTGTCTAGCTGGTCCCATAAAGACAGGCTCCGCAGCATTTGTGGATGATGTGCTGTGTGGAGCTGGTCCCATAAAGACAGGCTCAGCGGCATTTGTGGATGATGTGCTGTGTGGAGCTGGTCCCATAAAGACAGGCTCAGCAGCATTTGGCACAAACACTCTCTCCATTAACACGGCCATGATTGTTTGTCTGTGAATTTGACTTACCTTCCTTTCGCTTAATCATGACAAATGATACGACACTTGCCCGGAAAACATGAGCCACAGCTATTGTTTGACTTGTCTCTCGGCTGCTTGTTGCTAGGTAACCGACATTTAACAGCCTCCCTCCACTGTTTTGATGGTAGTTTTTTCATGTTTTTTTGCTTTTATTATCTTATTATGTCTTAAGTTTGTGCACGGTACACTTGTCTCCCAGGCCTGTTCCACATTAGCAGTGCTGTCTTTTGTACTTACTGTAACACATGCCAGATGTACTTTTCTACCTCAGGCTATGCTGCTGTGACACATCCATACTTCATCACACATTAGACTTGTCTCAGTTGCTACTCTGCATGTTTTCATGTTTGTTTGTATATTCACACTTCAGTGCAAATGGAAACGTCTGCATCAGGCAGAACACACAGTCCCAAAATCAAAGCTGTTGTTTCGAATCCTGAATCTGACCTAAATGTCCTGAAAACTAGACTCAGACTCACAGGTAGAAGGAACTAAGTACAAGTACTTCCTTTACTTTACGAAAAAAAAACAGCTTACGAAAAGTTACAAAAAACCTTTATCTCAATTTTACATCTCTGAATATGAAAGAAAATTTTATATATGACAGGAAACTGAAACCTCTGTGACATAAATACAGTACATTACTGTACATAACTACATAAACATACTTATCCCATTGGCTATGAGGGAGCTACCCATGATGCTTTTCATTACCCATTGACCCTCATTCATCACAGAGCGGCTGCTGTTTCTCCATGGTAACACAGACACTTTTCTCCACCTAGAGCAGTGCTTTAGTATCAACAGTTGAGGCCAGAAGAGTATATGACCCACACACTATCATCAGCTTAACCACAACTGGTCAAAACGTGGCCCGGAGACATGGACCGTTCTACAGAACCTGGGTCTGCTACACTGGTCAGATCCAGCGTCCAACAGTGGCTCCGCCTCCAGAAGAAGCAGAAACATGTCTGTGGCGGTGGATTTACAGCTAAGCTAAGAGCTAACCTGTTCCGACCGCCGCTTCCATCAGTCCTGCTCGCCAACGTACTGGACTACCTGAACATTTAAACACCAAACATGATCCACCAGACTGATGCATCCTCATTCTCACCCAAACGTGGATCAACCTGTCTGTCCAGGACACCCACATTAGCCTGGACGGGCTAACTACATTCAGAAGCCATGCTCTCACAGGTCAAACCCGGGGGTCAGTGTTTGTATCTACACTAACAACAGCTGGTGTTAGCCTGGACGAACTAAAACCTAAATCTACATTTTCCATGAAGACATATTTCATATAAAATTGGTAAAATTTTTGAAATTTTAAAGGGTTTGAGGGGTTGTATTGGGGCCTTGGAAGTCTTTTTATGAAAAAAATTCATGTTAGGAAAACACTTCTGGTTTAATAAAAAAAAAAAACTAAAAAGAGTTAAAACCAAATTTTAATAATAATATGTCAAGTATAGTTTTTAGATTATTTACCTTCAGCTTCTAAAAATAGTTGCAACCCGCCCCCTCTTACGTGGTGTATTTGCAACAAACATAAAATCTATAGAAATTTGATGAAGTGGCGTGAGTGAGTGAATGTATGTGTGAATGTAATATATATATATATATATATATATATACATATATATACTATAAATGTATAAATAAATATTCGAGTAAAGTACAGGTACCAAAAACATATACTTAAGTAGGGTGTGTGTACGCATGTGGTGTGTGTGTGTGTGTGTGCATGTGGTGTGTGTGTGTGCATGTGGTGTGTGTGTGTGTGTGCATGTAGTGTGTGTGTGTGTGTGCATGTGGTGTGTGTGTGTGTGCATGTGGTGTGTGTGTGTGCATGTGGTGTGTGTGTGTATGTGCGCATGTGGTGTGTGTGTGTGTGCATGAGGTATGTGTGTGTGTGTGCATGTGGTGTGTGTGTGTGTGTGTGCATGTGGTGTGTGTGTGTGCATGTGGTGCGTGTGTGTGTGTGCGTATGTGCGTGTGTGTATGTGTGCATGTGGTGTGTGTGTGTGTGTGTGTGTGTGCGTATGTCCGTGCATGTGTGTGCATGTGGTGCGTGTGTGTGTGTGTGCATATGTATGTGTGTATGTGTGCATGTAGTGTGTGTGTGTGTGTGTGTGTGTGTGTGTGTGTGTGTGCATGTAGTGTGTGTGTGTGCATGTAGTGTGTGTGTGTGTGTGTGTGTGGGTGTGTGCATGTAGTGTGTGTGTGTGTGTGTGCATGTAGTGTGTGTGTGTGTGTGTGTGTGTGCAGGTGGTGTGTGTGTGTGTGTGTGTGTGCAGGTGGTGTGTGTGTGTGTGTGCATGTGGTGTGTGTGTGTGTGTGTGTATGTGTGTGTGCGCGTGCATGCATGTGGTGTGTGTGTGTGTGTGTGTGGTGTGTGCGTGCATGCATGTGGTGTGTGTGTGTGTGTGCGTGCATGCATGTGGTGTGTGTGTGTGCATGTAGTGTGTGTGTGTGTGTGTGCATGTAGTGTGTGTGTGTGTGCATGTAGTGTGTGTGTGTGTGGTGTGTGCGTGCATGCATGTGGTGTGTGTGTGTGTGTGCGTGCATGCATGTGGTGTGTGTGTGTGCATGTAGTGTGTGTGTGTGTGTGCATGTAGTGTGTGTGTGTGTGTGTGTGCATGTAGTGTGTGTGTGTGTGTGTGTGCATGTAGTGTGTGTGTGTGTGTGTGTGCATGTAGTGTGTGTGTGTGTGTGCATGTAGTGTGTGTGTGTGTGTGTGTGCATGTAGTGTGTGTGTGTGTGTGTGTGCATGTAGTGTGTGTGTGTGTGTGTGTCAGACAGGATGTCATCTCTCATATGGAAACTCAGCACAGGCAGTTTTTTATCTGCATGATGCAGTAGAGAATGTGATGTTTTTTGCAGAACGCTGCAGATATCTGTGGCCAGTTTATCAGCTTTCTACTATTTATATTGATACAGCCTGAGATGTTGTGGCAGGTAAGATATATAGCAGTATGAAGTATGGCCTTGTCCACAGTCAGAAGGTACTGAATGCTATTTTGTGATGAGATGGGGAGCGGGCCAAGGTGACCCTTCAGTAATATATGGGCTGCAGCTGCCAAGGCCTCCCAGGAAGGAATCTGTCATCAGTGTCCCCACGACTGTAAGGTTACCGCAAAATCAGGTTATCAGTCGAGTGTTTTTGGCAGGAATGGCACAAAAACACAGATTATCTCTTTAATAGAGCTCAGTGTTGCAGGAACAGACATGGGTGAACAAATGCAAAGTGAACACAGTCCCACCCAGGTAGAAGAATACCCTGTCCATGAGCAGGACATGTCTCACCTCTACCTTTAGTTTGACTTCTGTCCACAGCTGCAGGTTCCAGCTTCCTTTACTGTACACTTTTTATTTTTGACTTTTACTCCCTACATTTGTATCTAAATATTCTTCCATAACTTTTATTTAACCAGGTCTGTGTCATTTAGATCAATGAGTTCTGCCAAAGAACACATAGTTTAATTTACATTCAAATTACACAAAAAACACAAACACATAAAAACACATTAGGAATATAAACAGTTGTTACAGACAATTTGCATTCTAAAGATTTCACTGCAAATGTAAAAACATTTAAAGACAGAACGTTGTGCAGCTTCAGCTCAGTCTGAAGGTTGTTCTAGAAGGAACTGCTGACTCTGGGAAACAACAAACTGATTATACTGATTTATATAAATATATGTACTTTATACTCTTTACATTTATATAAATATATGTACTTTATACTCTTTACATTTATATAAATATATGTACTTTATACTCTTTACATTTATATAAATATATGTACTTTATACTCTTTACATACTCAGAATAGACTCATTACTTTTTCAAACTTATCGATGTAACTGTCTGAAAAATAAATTGTAAATCAGAAAGTCAGAAATTGACTTACTATATCATAATTTTGACTTTTTATCTCATAATTATTAATTTTTTTTACTCTCCTATTTGTGACTTTTTCATTTTTCCTCACAGTTGTGTCCATACCCACTAAACCATCACAGTTACATACTGTATGTAACTGCGGTTCTATGAATCCTGGATGATCGTTCACATGTGCAGGTCCAATAAGTAATGACAACAACGTCACCTGTGACCTCTCTGTGACCCATGTGAGTCTATAAGGTCATGTGACACAGAAGCTCAGTCCGTTAATCATCTGGACCCTGTACCCCCCCCCCCCCCCCCCCCCCCCCGAAGGATTCTGGAGAGTTGGAAAAGTCAGGTCAGACGGTGGTAAAGCACAGGTCAGAGGTCAGGGCCGGTGCTGCTCAGTCAGAACCACCTCTGACCAACACCTTCCAAATGGAAGCGACCACATCAGGGTGAAGGTTCCATTCCCCCAGGTATGACAGGAAATCTGCAGACCTATATAACAACATATGACATTATTTTAATAACACCTATATACACAGCTCCCACATTAATGACGTTATTTTCATCTTTGTAAACGATGCTGTCTCAGATCTCTGTTTGGACCTGTTTCTGTCTTATGGTTCTGTGTTTTTGGATTCTGATTCTGATGACTTGTCTGACCCTGCTTCTCATCTTAGTGGCTGTCTCACCTGCTGCCATTAACCCCCGGACGAAGGTCCCAGAGAGCGATTCATTTCATTGTATTGTGATCAATAAACCTTTTAAAACTTATTGTGTGTCAGTGAGTCTGCATTTGGGTTTCATCATGTTCCTGAGCCGTGGTAATTAGAACTGAACTGAAAAGTTCAAGTATTTCACTGAGCTCAAATTTACACATAAAACATCTCAATATACATATATATATATATATATATATATATATATATATATATATATATATTAGAGTTGGGCAAAAAATCGATTTAGATTTAAAATTGAGTTTTATGGCAAAATCGATTCATATTTTAGGAAAATCCTGCAATCCCATTCCCCTCCACACACACTTTTTTTCCTCGCAAAAACAAAACCATGAACCAGGCTGCTTTCCGTAGTGTTTCACCCCAGGCCCCGCCTACGATCCCCTTCTTCTGCAGCACGGGGCACTGGCAGCCTCCAGTGAGTAACACACGCTGACTCCTAAAAAGGTTCTAAAGGTTCAGTTGGTTTGGGTTTTTAGGGTGTGACGAAGCCCAGCTACTGCCTGGTTGTCAGCTGTGTCTTCAGTCTGTTGTTGTTGACGGTAGCGGTACGACCACTGTGTTTACATCTGAAGCGAAAGCATCCAATGGGGGGGGACTAGCGCTGCCAGCACTTCTTCAAATGTTCAACAAACACTGACTGAAAGCTTTTGTCGCGGCACACCTTATGATAAACATGGAGCACGATGTGGAGCGATAACAGACACAATAACATCATATATCCAAAATATTGGTAACATGTTCAGGTTTATTGAAGTAGTTTGATTGATAATAAGGTTTTGTTTTATTTTGTCCTTACAAAGTAAAAATGTTACTAGTTTTATTTTTATCTTACTTTTGCACTACTACGTTTTTTACAATGTTTTTCATATAATATGAGTATTAATGTATATTGTTTTAGTTGTTAAAATATTTTAAGCTTTCTTTTTTCCAACAAAATGTATCTTTTACACTATTTTTTTTGCACAGTTTTTCCTGTAACAGTGGTGGATATGTCTGGACTTACTACAGTTCATGTAGGTAAAGTCTCAGGTTGCAGTTGCACCTTTTGTACAACTGATTTATTATTTACACTTATTTGTAGAAGTATTTTTGTTTTACATGTTATTTAATTAAAAAAGAAGACGAAAGAAACCACGTTTCTAGTGTTTTCATTTTCATTTATTTCATTTCATTTGTATCGTGAATCGAGTTTTTTGGGAAAAAATCTGAGATTTTTTTAAAAGAGAAAATCGCCCAGCCCTAATATATATATATATATATATATATATATATATATATATATATATATATATATATATAAATCCACTCTAAATGAAAATGACAAGTGTCTTAAAGGTTCCAAACTGATCATGTCATAATCTGAACAGCTCCATCTCTATCGTCCACTGCAGTCACATGACCCTCACATGTGTTTATGTCCTTCAGTATGAGTGTGTGTGATGCTAATGACAGCTGCACAGAATAGTCATTAGCATGTAGCCGATGCAAGTGTATGTGTTGACAACTAAACAGAACATCCTCTGTGACGTGCATGACGACTTAAAACATGAACTGACATGCAAATACTGAACCCCATCTCTTGTTCATCACCTCGACACTTGTAGAGTCGCAGACATTTTTTTTGCCAAAGGCTGGTCGCTGGTGCAACTTAAAAGTCGCACACCTACAGAGAACAGTTTATAGTGTGACAATAAAAGTAGAAATGAAAGGTGAACAAAACAGAATATAAAGTATATGTTGTTTAACACATATACTTGCAGTTATTATGATAAAAAGATAGAAAAGAAAAAAAAAGTCCTCCCATTCCTTTCAGTTTTATATTTTCAGTCATTTTAAATCAAACAGTAAAGGGTTAATATATCATTTATGACTTTTCTCAGGAGCCATTGATCATTGATATGCTGAGTTTATCTGGCCATCGCCTGGAGCACACAGTCACAAAGGATAATCACATCCAGGCAGAGGTGTGCTTTCATAACTGAGAATATGTAAAATGTTTATTGAATAATGAATAGGTAGGTTAGTGAGCGTGTTGTAAAAAGTGAAGAGCGTGAACTCTCCTGCACGTCAGCGGCAGAGCGTGTAGGCAGGAGCGGGGGTGACAAATGTACAGCATTATGTGTGAAGAGGCAGGAGGCAGATCCAGATGCTTCCATGTCCCTCACATGGCCTGCACTCGTGTCTTTCAACCCACAGGTTTCATTGTTTGCTTTGGAAGCATCCGTCTGCATATAGGCATCAATGGCAGCAGAGCAGGGGTTAATACAGGGGTCACATGCTTCTACATTAACCAGTGCAACCACTGCTAACTTACACGACTGTGTTCAGCTCTTAACCCACTACTTTCATTTGTCATCTTTATAAGGTGTATTTTATGGCAACATCACGAGCAATTAGCTAAAAAAAAACAAGAAAAACACATTATACAAATGAAGCAAACCCTTATTATGTCATTATTTTGATTAAATCAGCTTCAGATTTAGGAAACTACTCAATTATTAACACTTTCCTTAACTAATATGTAACTGCTCAGCACAAAACCAGGCATAAGTGGCGCTGAGCCGTTCAGAGCTACAGCCAAATTTAGGCTGGAAGGTGATTTGTTATTTGTGTTTACATTTTATCAAAAAACGGTACCTTAACACCTCTATGTTCACTTCCTGTGGTCATTACATTGAAATCCAATCAATAAAGGTGTTTATTGAGTCAATTATTTAAGCGGTGACAAAAGTTCAGGTATTGCTGAGCAAAGACAAAGACGACTTCCACCTCTTTTCGCCGAACAAAACGATCTCCGTTCCGTGGGTAAACACCCAAGTGTTTGGTACGAGGTAAAAGCTTATATTGAATGTTCTGTCCAATGGTGTAAGCCAAATGATTATAATACGTCACACTTCTGTCCTATTATTATAATATATAAAACTTCTGTGACATGTCCATCAGAGTGTCCTTTAACATCTGTCAACAATTTGTGTCAATCGGATACAAATTATTATGCGTTGCTAAGGACTTCCTACCCCAAAACAGTCCAAAACTTTAACGGACAATATCTAAAAATATGCAAATTGCATAATATGTCCAACTGTGGATATTAAAATGACCATAACTTTGGTTCTACTTGTGATAGAAACATCATTTTTTCACCATCTTAAACCTTAGTTTCCACTCTACCAAGATACACACATAACTCTGTTTGGATTTACACACACTTATGCCTGGTTTACTGGTGGTGGGTCACATATATGTAATCCTAGGCCATGACACATGTCTGCACTATTCAAAAATTAATGACAAGTATTCAGAGAATGTCTAATCTCGCCCCTGTTTTGTGTCAATCTCAAGTTTCTATGACAACCTGTTCTTGAATTAGAGCCAATAATATGATTTTGACCTTTCTGCTAAATGCGACCTTGACCTTTGACCTTTTGCAATATTGAGAATTTTGTTATATGTATTTATGCATCAGTGTGTGTAATATTATGATAATATATCCAGTATTTATGTTACAGCGTGATATGTCAATGTTTGACACACACAGTGTTACAGAAGTCACCTTTGACCTCCAGAGATCTCAAAAACTATTGGTCGGAGGTGATAACAGCAATTATGAGAATTGTAGAAATGTTCATTCCGCATCAGTTGGTATATGTATATGTGTGTGTGTGTGTATATGTGTGTGTGTGTGTATGTGTGTGTGTGTGCGTGTGTGTATGTGTGTGTGTGTGTGTGTGTGTATGTGTATGTGTGTGTATATGTGTGTGTGTGTGTGTGTGTGTGTGTGTGTGTATGTGTATGTGTGTGTATATGTGTGTGTGTGTGTGTATGTGTGTGTGTGTGTGTGTGTGTGTGTGTGTGTGTGTATGTGTGTGTATGTGTATGTGTGTATATCAGACCCCAACTGACCCGGGTCTGATAGAACTCCATCCGAGTCTGGTCCAGGTCAGATTGAAATGATGATGGTTGAGTCACATATTCCCAGTTCTAGTCCATGGTGCCTCTCTTCTTCACACATTTAATTTAAAATACATTTGTCACACAGTCTGACATAACAGAACATTTAAAGACAATGTATGTCGACCAGTTGATTCACCTCGCTGTGATTCTAGTAGCATTTAAGCTAATAGGGTTTTTATCACATACATTGTACATTTTAAAAGTGAATTTTTCACAATAAGAGACTTTGAGCAGTTTTTTTTATTAACTGTTTCCAGGCTAAAATGATCCTAAACTTTACAAGTTTGGGTTCTAATACCTGATGCTGACGCCATCATTTCTATATGTTACTGCTCACACACACACACGCACACACACACAAACATACACACACACAAACACACACACACATACACACACACACACACACACACACACACACACACACACACACACACACACACTGTTGTGCATGAGTGACTCTCAGAAGAGATTATAATCAAGTGAGATGTCTCACTCTGTTGGAATAAAACACATCTGGCAATAATAGTCGCCAGTTCTTTGTCATTGAATTCATTGTTGACTATTTCTATTATTTTCTATTATAGATTTTTGTCGACATCGACTAATCATTGCAGCCCTATTATCAACTAATTAAAACCTGTTCATGTAACAAGTGACATTTTTGAAGCAACACATGTTCTTTTTTTTTTTACGCTGAACTTAACATTTATATTTTTGCTGTGCAGGACTCATCTTCACACATCTTCATGATAATTGCTCCCTGGTGCAGACATGAACAGTATTAATCTGCCCATAAAAGGGAACGAGGAGAGTATTCCCCAAAAGTCATTCATTTAAAAATGCATTGTAAGAGATAAAATGTCTTCAAGTTATTAGTCAGATTTGGTTCTGCAAAGTGCTTTATAATGCATGCTAATTTTAGCCACAGCCACTTGTCTTTAATCTGAGGCTCACCAGCGCTGCGAGCACAAAACAGGGAAGTCAAAGTGACGCCCACAGCAGGCAGTCCACTCAGTGATGACGACCGTCTGCAGAGGCTCTTTGTCTTTCTGGGGACTCTGGCGTCCTACAGCAGGACTCTCAGACTCTCACTATACATTTATATTATTATTTTACTGCAAAAAACAACATCAAATTATATCAGAAAAACATTTAGAAGAAAAGCCTTAAATTTCACAAGAAAAATAAGGTCAATTTTAATAATATTCTGCCTCAGTTTATCATTAGTCCATGTGTTTTATTATGGATCAGTGTATTTTTGTGTATTTTTACTACATTCTACTCTGTTTTTAGTACATTTAAGTGGATTTTTACTACATTGTACTATATCTTTACTGCATTTTAGAATATTTGTACGACAGTTTAGTGTAGGACTCTCAAACTCACATTCAGTCTGATGTGATCTCCAAAGGGTCGGACCAGTAAAAGGAAAAATAATAAACATTTATGTCATTGTTTTAGTGCAAAAAAAAACAATAAATAATGAAAATACTTTTATCCAAATGCAAAAAAAGGTTACATTTCATAAGGAAAATAAATCTAATTTTTTCCAATATTCTTCCTCAGTTCATCATTAGTCCATGTGTTTTATTATGGATCATTTCTACAAAGACACTAAACTCTTAGTAACAGAAGCAGAAAATGGTTCAAATTGTGTCTAATTTTCTTTAGACATTTCAGGTTGTTCACATTTGTTCAGTTTTTTCACATTTTATTGTTACAGGATAGTTTGTAAATGTCAATATTTTAATCATTTAATATTACTTTTGCAGTTGTCATCATTTATAGGCAAAGAAAATCTGGAGTCATTATTAATCTTACCAAAAAAGGGCGTAATAATGATGATCATTGGTGGGGACATAATTTCATGCAAAAATAAAAATAAATAAATAAGAATGTTCTTAAAAGAGATGAAATAATGTCTTGTTTTGTTTTGGTCAACAAAAATTAACAGACATTTTAGCAACATTTTTATTTCTTAAGCCACATTTCATCTCTATTTTTATTCGTCATCTATATTCTATTAATTATTTAATTATAATTATTGTCACAAGACCAACATTTATGTCTAGTCTCGTCTTTGTCACAAGATAAAGGTTTGTTCACCACAATATTTAGTCAAAATATTCATTGAGGGAAGAAACACTATAAAAATAGCAAGTGTGTTTTGACAAAAGACACTGAGGATTTTTTTTTAACCATCACCATTAACGCCCGTTGCCAATGGCAACGACTTTTGTCACTTCAGAGTCACTGTACCATATCACTCCACAGGTAGTTCAGCCATATATTTGCTATGTTGTAAAGGTTATTTTATCAGTCTGTTAGAGTAGTAGCAGTAATAATAAGCAGGATAATGTATTGCCCATATGTGTTACTATTGAAAAATATTTCCCTTCGGGGCAGAACAACACCCCTCTGCCTTCACAGTTGGGGTGCAGTTAGGCCCCGTCAGGAAATATTTTTGTGATAGTAACGCGTGAACAATACATTATCCCTCACTAAGTGAAGAACGGAGGATCGCAGAACTTTCAGATTGGTACCAAACGACCAAACCAATTCTCATAATTAGTGTCATCACCTACGACCAATAGTTTTTCAGATCTCTGGAGGTCAAAGGTGACATGTGGCCAAATTAACTAACAGTGTTAACAGTGTTTGTGTCAAACATAGACATATCATCCTATAACTTAATCAATACTGGATATATTATCATAATTTTATACACACATATACATATAAAAAAATTATCAATATTGCAAAAGGTCAAAGGTCAAGGTTGTATTTTTTTGTAGAAATAGGAGAAACAGGTTGTCATAGAAACTGAAGATTAGCACAAAATAGGGATGAGGTCACATTCTCTGCAGACTAGTTTATAAGGTTATTATGCTCTTCATCCCATGGGCTGTATGGGAACCATTGGTGGGCTGCATTTGGCCCCCGGGCCGCATGTTTAATACCCCCAGGGTGGGTGTTTGTCATAGTCAGACTAGGCGGTCGCCTGGGGCACCACATGTCTTGGGGGTGCTACTGCATTTTCCAGACTATAAGACTACAAGACTTTAATTTTCTCCAAAAACTACAGTGTGCCTTATGTATGGAGTAATTCTGGTTGTTCTTACAGTAGCGACTTGGAGTTTTGACTTTGTATTTGCATAATTTAGACTTTTTATTGCATGATTTTGATATTTTATTGCATAATTTTGACTTTATTTGCATAATTTAGACTTTTTATCACATAATTTTGATATTTTATTGCATAATTTTGATTTGATTTGAATGATTTATTTCGAACATGTCCAAAGTGCAACAATAATCAATACAGCAATAATAATAATAATAACAATAATATGTCCAAAAAGGAGTAGGATGAAGCATAAGCTTATTTAATTCTACCCCTTCTTCACTTCCTCAATAACCTAAATTCATCTTATAGTAATATAGTGCATAGTACAAAAATGATGATAAATAAAATAATAATAACAATAATAACAATACCAATAATCAATAATTGAAGTACTAAACATAGACATATATACAAAAAAAACAAAAACAACAACAACTAAAAACAAATGAGCAGATAGGAAAGTAGGTAACAAATAGAGTTGTTTTTTTTTTGCCTTGTTTTTTTTTATTGTTTTCTTTTTTCCTCCCTTCCTTCTTCCTATTTTCCCTTTTTCCTTCTTTTTTTCTTTCCTTTTTCTAATTTTTTGCATTTTGCTCTTATTTTTTATTTTATTTATTTTATTTTCTATTCATTCACTTATTTTATTCATGTATTTATTTATTCATTTTTTTTTATATCTTTTAACCCCACAGAGGGGGAGTCAACAGTGTTTCAGATCAGTGCATATTCCAGTCTTGCAGACATATACTAGACTATTTAGTGCATGTGTGTGACCATCACTGGTCCTCCCCGAAAGCTGAGCAGACATCCCCCATTAGAACTCTCCCTTACAACCCAGTGAGGGCAGTGCTGCACCTCAGTGATGTGCGGAGGAAACAAAGACTGGACAGGACGGACAGGACGAACGGGGACAGAAACCAACAGGCGGTGCTATTGTAATTAAAGACTGTAAGGTGATGTGTTATTACCAACCACCAACTGTCCATCAATAAAAATAAATAAATAAATAAATAAGTAGATCAGAAAAAAAGAGGAGAAAACCAAACCAGCACAAAAGGAGAAACAAAAAACAAAACTAAAACAAAGATCAAAAAACAAACAAAACAATTAAACAATCGGCACCGAGCACCACACATGTACTATCAGCACATGTCCTGATAGTACAAAATAGAATGTAATGTAATAGAATAGGCCAGAAGAGGACACCAGTGCAGAAGAAAATGAGTTTAGAGTAGAGATTGTGGAGAGATTCTCAGCACATTCTGGCGAGTCCCATCATTTGTTGAAATGGGACTCAGTAGTAGCTGGTGATACCCGACTTTTTGTCGCATAATTCTGGCTTTTTATTTGCATAATTTAGACTTTTTATTGCATAATTTTGATATTTTATTGCATAATTTTGACTTTTTGTCACATAATTTTGACTTTTTATTGCATAATTTTAACTTTTTGTCACATAATTCTGGCTTTTTATTGCATAATTTAGGCTTTTTATTGCATAATTTAGGCTTTTTATTTGCATAATTTAGGCTTTTTATTGCATAATTTAGGCTTTTTATTTGCATAATTTTAACTTTTTGTCACATAATTCTGGCTTTTTATTGCATAATTGTAAGTTTTTGTCACATAATTCTGGCTTTTTATTGCATAATTTTGACTTTTATCTCAGAAGTTGGACTCTTTTAAAGTTTGATTTAGCTGAATAATCGTGTGTTTTGTTCTGTGTTACAACATTAAGTTTACAGATGATAATTTCTCATTCCACAAAAAGGAAAGCAGGGTGATCGCCTAAGGCACCACATTGACCAGAACCAGTCCTGAAGTCCCATGTCCGAGAAGGAAAGGAGGCGGAGCTCCACACAGCGATAGGTGACAGAAGTGGAGGCTTCGAGTGGAGCGGCTGAACCAGGGCAGATGGTTGGAGTGTGTGAGGTGTCATCGGTGCAGACGCTGGAGCTCTGAGTGTCTGAAGGTCCTGATCCTCAATGACATGTTCTGCTTTATGTTCTGCTGTCAAGTGGAGTCTCATTATTCTGAGGTGAAGGATGGGATGTGGGTCAACATGAACAGGTGGGTGGACTTTGAAAAATGTGATGTTTTATTAAATCCACAGTTCTAGACAGAGCAGAAACACTGGACCTGTTTATGTTTAATTCTGTTTAATCCAGAATAAAGGTTCAGTCCTCTTTCAGATGAACCATATAAACACCTATTTCCAGTTGGAAATGATAATTTACTATTAAAGTGAATTCAGAATAAAGTCACTGGTTTATTCTGATCTTAATTCAATAATTCCTCTGACATGGAAACACTTCATTCCTGTTGTTCTGCACATGCTCCTGGTCTGGTCACCATGACCAGGGCCAGTGTTAGTCATAGTCAGACTAGGCAGACTAGGCCAGAGCAGTGGGCTGCGGACCGGTACCGGTCTGTGGATCACTTGGTACCGGGCCGCCTAATAATTTATTAATTATTTGTCTTGTATTTATTATCTGAGTCTGAAGAATCTTTTATTTTGAAAAATGATTCTCTCTATTACATCACCGTCACTTGAATGACAAAAACGTAACCCACGTGTTAGCAGAATAAGTAAAAAACAACATCTTATTTTCGAAGAGGAAAACGCACACAGAAGAGACAGAAGAAGAACCTCCAACCTCCAAAAAAAGAAAAGTTTTTAACAGGCAGTACCAGGAGTTGGACTTTAAATATGGATTTATGGTGACTGGTGATTCCCACAGACCAAGATCACTCTGTTTAATTTTGGTGACCAACCGGGCTCTAAATTTACTTTTTTCATCACCAGCCAATGTGGCTAGTAGATTTTTTATCTTACTAGCCAATCAGAAATTCAACTAGCCATTTTTCCCCTGACCAAAATGAGACATACGCCTTCAAATTTCATTAAATTATTTTATTTAACCTTTTCCTCTTGAAATAATTAATTTCTTTAAACATATGATCAAATTTTTTTTTTACATTTTCACATTTAACTCTTAAAACTTCTTGCTTTTACATTTTCTCACCTTTCACTGTTAACACTTCCTTACTTTTCTCACCTATATTACAATTTATACTATACTATACTATACTATACTATACTATACTATATATACTATACTATACTATACTATATATACTATACTATACTATACTATATATACTATACTATACTATACTATATATACTATACTATATATACTATACTATACTATATATACTATATTATACTATATATACTATACTATACTATACTATATATACTATACTATACTATATATACTATACTATACTATACTATACTATATATACTATACTATATATACTATACTATACTATATATACTATACTATACTATATATACTATACTATACTATACTATACTATACTATACTATACTATACTATACTATATATACTATACTATACTATATATACTATACTATACTATACTATATATACTATACTATACTATATATACTATACTATACTATATATACTATACTATACTATATATACTATACTATACTATATATACTATACTATACTATATATACTATACTATACTATATATACTATACTATACTATATATACTATACTATACTATATATACTATACTATACTATACTATATATACTATACTATATATACTATACTATATATACTATACTATACTATATATACTATACTATATATACTATACTATACTATATATACTATACTATACTATACTATATATACTATACTATATATACTATACTATACTATACTATATATACTATACTATACTATATATACTATATATACTATACTATACTATACTATACTATATATACTATACTATACTATATATACTATACTATACTATACTATACTATACTATACTATACTATACTATACTATATATACTATACTATACTATATATACTATACTATACTATACTATACTATATATACTATACTATATATACTATACTATATATACTATACTATACTATATATACTATACTATATATACTATACTATATATACTATACTATATATACTATACTATACTATATATACTATACTATACTATATATACTATACTATACTATACTATACTATACTATACTATATATACTATACTATACTATATATACTATACTATATATACTATACTATATATACTATACTATACTATATATACTATACTATACTATATATACTATACTATACTATACTATACTATACTATACTATACTATACTATACTATACTATACTATACTATACTATACTCTACTATATATACTATACTCTACTATATATACTATACTATACTATATATACTATACTATGTATACTATACTATACTATATATACTATACTATACTATATATACTATACTATATATACTATACTATACTATATATACTATACTATATATACTATACTATACTATACTATATATACTATACTATACTATACTATACTATACTATACTATACTATACTATACTATATATACTATACTATATATACTATACTATACTATACTATATATACTATACTATACTATACTATACTATACTATACTATACTATACTATACTATACTATACTATACTATATTACAGTACACTTTCTCAACTGGTACCCATATCGTTTCTTCAAACATATGATCACTTTTTTTTTTTTTGCATTTTCACATTTAACTCCTAACTTCTTTACTTTTTATCTCCACTGTCACCATTAAATAATTGTAAACATACACTCACATTACATCTTGTTGCTTTTATATTTTCTCACCTTTCACTGTTAACACTTCTTTACTGTTCTCACCTATATTACAATACCGTTACCATTACCTCAGACTCGACAACATCCCCTCCAGCCTTTGCCCTTTTCTCACCCCACAGATTTAAAAAAGTAAACACATTTAACAGCACACGTCCTATTTATTTATTTACTTTTTAGTTAATCACTTTATAAACTTTCTTAAACCATGGACTCACTGTCTTATTTCCTTAACCTATTTGCGGACTCACCAACTGACCAAAGATAGCACTAAATCCCCATATGGGCCCGTTATGATCAATTGATTTGGGCTTATTAGCAATCCTGTGAAACACAGAAGTATCCCTACAACCTGCCGCACAGTGCCATTGCGTGCTAGAACGCATGCCATTGTGCACACAGCGTCAACATATGACTGTCCTATTTTTTTCTATCCTTCCCCTGTCTTTTTTTCCGTCTTGCTTGCTTTGGCCCAGGCAGCGCCCCTATGGCAAAGCCAAAGTGTTCACATAGCCAGGCGTTGTGTTTATTATATCACGCGTTACAGAACGCGTTCTAGCACGCACACTGGCGCGCTTTCACACGTTACAGGGTGCGTTCTGGCACGCGCACTGGCGCGCGCAATGGCACGCGCAATGGCACGCATTCTAGCACGCAGTGCTAGAATGGCTCATCCTGGGCCGAAGCAAGCAAGGCGAAAGAAAAAAGAGACAGGGGAAAGATAAAAAAAAATAGGATGGTCATATGGTGGCGTCCTATAGAGGATTGCGCCCTGGTCACGTCGCCCAGCCTGCTCATAGCTACAACCGGGTCTGCACTCACCACCAGCCAAAGTGGCTAGTAAGTTTTTTTCCTACCCGCCAAAATGGATTTTCACCCGCATTTGGCGGGTTGGCGGGTGTTAATTTAGAGCCCTGGTAACCAATATAAACTACATAATCCCCCCCCAGTCCGCGGTAATAAAAAGGTAGGGGACAACATTATTTTATTAACTTCTATATGTGAATTTCAGATCACTTGTCAAACAGAATCAGAATTTAGCTTGACTCCCTCCATTCACATTTTTGACGAGCTAAGCACCCATGGACTGGAAGTAGAAGGGTGTGGCTTAACTCCATATAGACATGAGGCCATCATTCTGTAAACACACACACATACATAATTCAATTAAATGTTATTTATAAAGCTTCAAATCACAATGTTTCGTCACAGGGATTCACAAAAAAAATCAACCACAGAAATAGAGGAAGTCCCTTAGACCCTCCCCCTGTCCTTAGACCCTCCTTCTTTCCTTAGACACTCCCCCTGTCCTTAGTCCCTCCTTCTTTCCTTAGACACTCCCCCTGTCCTTAGTTCCTCCTTCTTTCCTTAGACCCTCCCCCTGTCCTTAGACCCCCCTTCTTTTGTTAGTCCCTCCCCCTCCCCCTGTCCTTAGTCCCTCCTTCTTTCCTTAGACACTCCCCCTGTCCTTAGTCCCTCCTTCTTTCCTTAGACACTCCCCCTGTCCTTAGTTCCTCCTTCTTTCCTTAGACCCTCCCCCTGTCCTTAGACCCCCCTTCTTTTGTTAGTCCCTCCCCCTGTCTTTAGACCCTCCTTCTTTTGTTAGACCCTCCCCCTGTCCTTAGACCCTCATTCTTTTGTTAGACCCTCCCCCTATCCTTAGACCCTCATTCTTTTGTTAGTCCCTCCCCCTGTCTTTAGACCCTCCTTCTTTTGTTAGACCCTCCCCCTGTCCTTAGACCCTCATTCTTTTGTTAGACCCTCCCCCTGTCCTTAGACCCTCATTCTTTCCTTAGACCCTCCCCCTGTCCTTAGACCCTCCTTCTTTTGTTAGACCCTCCCCCTGTCCTTAGACCCTCATTCTTTTGTTAGACCCTCCCCCTGTCCTTAGACCCTCCTTCTTTTGTTAGACCCTCCCCTTGTCCTTAGACCCTCCTTCTTTTGTTAGACCCTCCCCCTGTCCTTAGACCCTCCTTCTTTTGTTAGACCCTCCCCCTGTCCTTAGACCCTCATTCTTTTGTTAGACCCTCCCCCTGTCCTTAGACCCTCATTCTTTTGTTAGACCCTCCCCCTGTCCTTAGACCCTCCTTCTTTTGTTAGACCCTCCCCCTGTCCTTAGACCCTCCTTCTTTTGTTAGACCCTCCCCCTGTCCTTAGACCCTCATTCTTTTGTTAGACCCTCCCCCTGTCCTTAGACCCTCCCCCTGTCCTTAGACCCTCCTTCTTTTGTTAGACCCTCCCCCTGTCCTTAGACCCTCCTTCTTTTGTTAGTGGGAAAGAAGAAACCTTGGGGAGAACCACAGTGAAGGACAGATCCACTCCCATGGACGGACAGACTATCGATGAACGTCCATTTGTAGATGAAAGGAAGGGGGGGGCAGGTCAGACAGGTGAATTTGAGGGAGGAGGTCTGGGGTCACAGGTCAGCACAGAACACAAGTGAGTCACTGCACATATATAGAGAAACAACAGATGGGGTTATATGTGTGATGGGATAATTATTATTTAGTAAGGCTGGGACGATATTCGATTTAAATTGCGATTCTAAAATATTTTTCGCATGCTTTTTTAACACCAGACCAGGTGAAACAGCTGAATGATGATCCAACAGATCATATCAGGAGCCATATTTTCCACATATATGCACATCATATGTGAGTCAGTTCACATTTATTCAGCAGTAAAAGTTTTTCTGGAAATGGATATATATAGTATATAGTAATAGATAGTGGAAGAAAAACATGTCCTCTGCTGGAGACAAGAGCTAATTTATTTATTTTTGAACAAAAAAATTGATTTAAAAATTCTAAAACTAAAATTCTTGATACATATGTGAATCAATTTTTTTCTCCCACCCCTATTATTTAGGCATTAATTCAGTTTATTTCTCCTGATATTTAGTGGATTTTTTTCATCCAAAAATATTTCTTTTTACATTTCATCATTTTAAAAATAATGGTTTTCTTTTTTGTGTTTACTGTGTTTGGGCTGCTCAGATTGGGGGGCCCAGACTTGATAGGGGCTCTAGGCAGTTGCCTGGGTTTCCCTAATTGAAAGTCCACTCCTGCTGCTGACCTGCGCCTCATTTACACAACATGGTTCTGGTAGGTGCATGGATGAGGAAGGGCTCTGGTACCATCCTGGGACTGAAAGAATGACGTCTACACTTCTGTCATCCTACAGCACAGTCTTCCTCTCTCAGCCTGTGCAAGATAAAATAGAAACATCTAATAGGGTATTATCAAGCCCCTTTGAAATGGGTTTTATGGAGCTGGACTAAAATAGGTCTTCAGTGAAAAAGAAAGAAAAACATTTTTTTCCTTCATTGTGATTTGCCTTTGATTTAAAGGTTAGAAAGTGAATACATGATCAGAGCATTTGAGTTTTTTAATATTAAATTGCTTTCAATATGTAGTACAACCATCTGGGCTTTGAGTAGATTTACATGAAGGTGCACCGAGTCTGCGGAGAGTTCCAGGCTGACTGGAAATATTCACTTACACATGAGTCTGGGTCAGGCTTTACAGTCTGTTTTATAGAACAAACAGTGCAGTTACTGGGGATGGCCAAATTCCTAAAAAAAATCTTGACTGATCACTGAGCCTCATTAACCAGTTGAAGTCGAGAAAAGAAAATTACAGCCATTACACACCGTGGTGCTTCAGTCACACTGCGAAGTCCAACGATCTTATGTTAAAAACTCATTTTAGAGAAAGCATCAATGTTACAGTAAATTGTAAGATTTCCCTTAGTTTGTAAAAGCTCCTAAGATGTTGAAGATTAATAATTTATTTACAGTTCACATGGAAAGTAAAGGAAAATCAGCACTGATCTTGGCCCATTGGACCCACAAGCACAAGCTCCAAAAAGACTCTTTTTCCTCCTAAATTTTTGACCGTCTCCTCTTCGTTACTTCTCCCTAAACACATGGTTTAGACTCTGTCCTTTGATTGGGCCACAACCTGCCCAAGACCTGTGTCTGTGTTTTTCTCCAATAACCTTCCTTTGTCAAAACATGACAAAAACATAATATCGTCTCCAGTCACTCTGTCCTTGGGCTAGTGCTGGGGAGTCATGAACCCTAGTAACCCCAGAAATACTATCAAAATTCTGCTGCTAAATATCATGGGGAAAAACCACCAGCCTGCGTCAGTTCTGCACAAACTCCTTTTGGCGTAGTCCACCCGTCATGTTATTTTCAGTACGTCTGTCAAATGGATAACACAACTCATCCACCATGGGTTGTCATGGTAACAACTTACTGTCCTAGTCTCTAGCTGCTAGTTCTAGAAGTTTTATTACCTCACGTCAGCTTTGTGTTTAGTTTATGTTTTGAGCTAAAGTTGTGAACTGGTGTGAAATGGTCGTACCACATAGATTAATTGAGCTCTGAGTTTGCTATTAATGATTTAATGTTCAAATTCATCATTTCTAAAGATATCCTATGGACAGATCACAAAACTTCCTCTCCATCGTCAACACTACAATGCAATAGATTATTGAACAACACGTCCCGCTCTCACTGATAGTCCTTGGTGTGCGTCGGCTGTGTTTCTCTGCACCGAAAAATAGTTCCCATACACAAATGAGTAAGATGAGTCCTTTGCGCTGTGAATTCACTATCATTCACCCTCAAAGTAAATGCCCAGTACGCGGAAAGTAATGAGGAGAAAAAATCAAGTACATTAATTCACTTTAGACGAGATACTTAGCTAGCGCTGCAAGAATGCAGTTATTGTAGGAATCCAACTTGTGGTCAGTTCTCATAGATTCGGACATTGGATGGGTCGCCAGGAAAATGCTTCCACACACTTATTTAGGTCTGGGAACAGTGGGGACACACTGGATTTGGCCTAGGGGTGGCGTATCCCTTTAAGTAGCCAACAGGCAAAGACTTTAATTCTAAAATGCACATTATCGCAATGATGTAGAGATTGCACTGTTTACCTGAAGTGCAAATTAAAAAAAGAAAATAGTCTTTGTGTTTGCTGCATAATACAGAACATTCCAATAATGGTTATTTATTTAGTTCTTGTCTTGACAAAAAGTAATATATATATGTATGCTGAATTTGCACATTGGAAAAAGTAAAGTGTTCTTGTTCTTTAACTGTTCTGCTGAGACCAATGTAATACCAATGTCCCTACCAAAGTTTAGGCCAAACCTATGCCCTTGCGTTAGCCTTTGTTTTGTTGGGGTTAAAATGCTGATGCTTGTGTCCTGTCAGTAGACATTGTTACGTTGCAGTGAACTTTAATACAAG
>CM035799.1:45431041-45441041 GCA_020466265.1 Siphamia tubifer | reverse complement strand
ATGCAATGGTTTGTTTGAGTAAAGGTCAGAGGTCAAGGTCACAATTAACTAAAAGGTCAAAATCACATTATCGGTTATAACTCAAGAATGGAGGGTCACAGAACTTTCAGATTGGTACCAAACAAATGCAGAATGAAGATTTCTATAATTGTCATGATTTCCCAGAATACAATGTGAATCCCTTTAAAAACGGTGGCATCTTCAAAAGAAGTACACAAATGTAGTATTTTTAATTAACTGTTTTTAAGTTGTGATAATTGTTGTATAATGTGTAATGGTCATTTTCTCCATAAAATGCACAAGAAAAAAATCTCTTCTTTACATAAATGTGGAATAAGTGGCAGATGCAGAGCACTTCTCTGATTGGATGCAGATATTAGTAAAAATATGTTCATATCCAGGAGAACGACACAACTGCAGCAGCAGACATGTTAGTGGTTTTTGGTTACGTAGTGTGTTGAAGGGGTGTCTGAATTCATACCAGTTGATTTTCAAGCCCTTCACTTTAAAGCTCCATTTGAAGGTGTTAGGGGTGAAATGGAAGTTTAACCAGGATGAGTCGGGTGTTTTTTGAGATTGTTTTGTCCTAGAATGTCTAATGTTGCGATGAAAGTTGTGGTGCTATTTACACTTTTATTGTGGGAGGAAGGGAAAGTTGCTATAAATAGTTGCGTGTTTCCCTTTTTGTAAACAAAATTAAGGAATATTTCAAATATTTAGTTATTGGAAAATTATTTCAAAGTCATTGTGATATGGTTCTGAAAACTACCTTTTACCGAGAAGGAAAATAAGTGATTACGAGCATTATAAAAATACAACAAAATATATATATTTTTTCAAATGCACCTGTAATTCAAAGGTTGAAGGTCATATGACCTCACAACACTACATGAAGTTGTAAAACATAATATAAATGACTCAGCCAGTCAGAAAACCCCCATTATTACTAGTAAATGTTCTTCACTTCTATAATTCTGTTCCACCTTCATGGTTCAAAGCTCTTTACATTAGCCTCACATTCACCCATTCACACACACTCATACACCAGTAGGTTCCTAAGGTTCTGTCAGTCCTACTGGGAAACTAACAAAGGGTTCAGTGTCTTTGCCCAAGGACACTTGGACATGTGGACAGTCAGAGCCAGGACACCGCCAACACTTCGGTCACTAGAATAGAACAAAGACACAGATATTAAGACAACCTTTCAAATATGACAAATAAAATATTACCTGTACGACAAAAATGCAGCAAAAAAACTACCCTTCCAAATGCACCTGTTGGTACTAGTGCATCATTTTAGTCCGTAAATGCGAACTGCTGGCTGTGCACATGTTGCTTCATACTGTAAGGTAAACAGGAAAAGGTGGAAGGAGCAGCTCAAGATGATTGGTCACATTTTGTGGGAAAGTCGCAGTGATTGGTTAAAATTACAACATTGTGTTGAATTCACGGGGATTGACTGAATTTGCGTTGAAGTTGCAAATCGTAGCATCGTAAAATCCTGGAGGGTTTGAAATGGGATTCAGCCTTAATGTGTATTAGCAAAGAGTGTCCTGTGTGCGTTCACAGTAATAATAGTAGTAATAATTTACTGCACAAACAGTCGTAAGAAACTTGTCTTGCAGGAAGTGATACCCAAGATGTTGTCCATGTGAGAAGGTTCAGTTGGAATACAAACTTCAGGGGTTAAAGGTGTAGTGAAGTGACTCGGAACAAATAGGAACGGGGACTCAATGTCATCAATGTCCGTCGTAATTGAGCCGATGACATATTGATCTTTGGGTTAATGAAGACAGAGCACACAAGAGATAGGCTGTTTAAATCCTCTCTGGTTAATTCAGTGCAATCACATCATGCATCTTAATACATCCACTGTTGATAGGATGAATGAGAATAATTCAAGATATTAAAGACCCGCTCGGCACACAGTGATTTGGCTGGGATTGCTGATTGTACTATTTGAAGTACAGTAGGAATAAAGAATGATTTTGGTAACCAGCTGTGTTCTTCTTTTTCTGCATTTGGTCAGCATTTTTTGTCAGTTATTATAACACTGAACTCAGCAAAGAACTAGCTGAGCTCTGGAGCAGCATTAAAAAAAAGTCCCAGAATCAGGCAGGTCGTAACTGATAATCCACTGGGATCTGATGCAATTAGGGAACGTCGAAGGACACGCACACAGGGGTCAAAGTTTAACAAGTGTGTGAACTGTGATGGATGACTGATGTGGGTAGTTTGGGTATGTATAGACAGCAGGTAAAATAAAGGTTTTTTCACCCTTAATTAAAAAATAAAAATGTTACTGTTTGTCTTGAATGGAAAGAAATAAAATTGTAAACACATACAGCATTGTGCCACCATGGCTCTCCCAATTTAACTTTATTGTCATAGTTGTAAGGCATGTAAGGCACATTTCCTATTGTTATTTGATAAATATTGTCTCAGGGAGCAGTTGTGGTGAGTTTATTTCTATTGTTCAAGCAAAAATCTAAGTTACTTTTAATTTGCACAACAAATAAATCAATGAAAATAAAAAAAAAGTATTGTCAGAATATGAATACGTTATAATTGCACCAACCTTATAAAGTGTAGTTGAACCACTGTTCTAGTCAATGAAATGTTAACAAACATTTACTGGTGAGCTTCCCTCGCAGTCTCAGAGAACTCTCCTTTATTAGGGCGGCAAATATGACAAATAAAATATTACCTGTACGACAAAAATGCAGCAAAAAAACTACCCTTCCAAATGCACCTGTTGGTACTAGTGCATCATTTTAGTCCGTAAATGCGAACTGCTGGCCGTGCACATGTTGCTTCATACTGTAAGGTAAACAGGAAAAGGTGGAAGGAGCAGCTCAAGATGTCGCAAATGATTGGTCACATTTTGTGGGAAAGTCGCAGTGATTGGTTAAAATTACAACATTGTGTTGAATTCACAGCGATTGGCTGAATTTGCGTTGAAGTTGCAAATCGTAACATCGCAAAATCCTGGAGGGTCTGAAATGGGATTCAGCCTTAATGTGTATTAGCAAAGAGTGTCCTGTGTGCGTTCACAGTAATAATAGTAGAGAGGGTCGTCCAATGACAGAAGGGTTGGTGGTTCGTGTCCCGGCTCTGACTGTCCACATGTCCAAGTGTCCTTGGGCAAAGACACTGAACTCTGCCTTAGTCTCCCAGTAGGACTGACAGAACCTTAGAAACCTACTGGTGTATGAGTGTGTGTGAATGGGTGAATGTGAGGCTAATGTAAAGAGCTTTGAACCATGAAGGTGGAACAACTATAGAAGTGAAGAACATTTAGCATCCTCTGTTACATATATTAATATACTTACTACTGAGCACTGACAGGAAGTTAATTGAGTTACTACTGAGCACTGACAGGAAGTTAGTTGAGTTCTCCTGCAGTGAAAGTATCACCAGACTAAACAACACGACTAGAACATGACAACCGCACAAATTCTACTTGTTATTGATTCTTGATAGAAGATGCCAGTGATGTCATGATTCCAGTTCCTAATGTCATGTTGTTGTGTTTTTTCTGTCATTGTTTGTGTTGGGGCTTTTATTTTGTCATGGAAGTGCCGACACAAAACACTATTTTTAGACCTCTTCTAAAGTTCTAAATAACATCACACTTACATTGTTGATACGCTCTTGAAATTCACGACTTTGTTGCATTCTTTTTAAAAAACATAGTCCAGTATTTAATTACAAATTGAAATGAAGCTGTATGTAACAGCAAAGCTTAGTCTATTAACAGGCTGTTGTTTTCAAAAAAGAATGCAATGAAGTTGTGAATTTCCAGAGCATCGAACTGTGCACTTGTCAATCGAATTATGTGGGTCTTCCTGCAAGACGTCTTATGAGCACAGAGGTACGTGGGTTCAGATCAGTAACTCTGGATAAACTATCCAATGACATGAAGACCTCAGGACACTTGGGTTTGCCTTTAGGGACCCTCTACTTACTACCAGTGTGAAGTTTAGAACT
This sequence comes from Siphamia tubifer, assembly GCA_020466265.1. Taxonomy (NCBI): domain Eukaryota; kingdom Metazoa; phylum Chordata; class Actinopteri; order Kurtiformes; family Apogonidae; genus Siphamia; species Siphamia tubifer. Next base: position 45,437,051 of record CM035799.1, on the reverse strand, counting down.
TTAGAAGAGTTAGGCCCTGTCCCATTTCTCCCCCTAACCCTAAAATTTCCCCTAACCCTAGATTTTGCGCGTTCATGTGTAGGGGTAGGGTGTCCCATTACCTAGGGGAGCAAGTGGGAGTGCGATTTTGCCCTTAAAATCAACCCTCAAAATGTAGTGAGGTTGGTTGCAGACTTCGTTTTGAGTGGAAGATGAAATTACCCATGATGCACTGCGAGCTCAGCGAGCCGACTGATTTCTGACAACAAAAATGGCGGCCGCAGCTGGAGGAACTGGACCGGTAATGTTACCTTGTCAAGCTAGCGGTAATGCTAACGTTAATGTTATAAATCGCCAACTATTGAAGAAAAAATACATGAAAATATTTAAATAAATCAACATACCTGAGACAAGACTGAAAGGCAATGTAGACGACGAATGTGTCTTCTGTTTGCCGCATTTCTTCTCTGCGCATCCCGAAGGTAAATAAACAGAACCAACACAACAGGCAACACAGCTGGGACCGCCATTTGTCCTCCGTGTAAATAGTAGTCAGCTGATGTCAGTCTCGCAGAGGGGTGGTTTCATATTTGGCGGGGTAGACTTGTCAGCGTGTGACGTCAGCACGTTTGTTACGTTCACTTCGCGAGTGGTGTCCCATTTTCAGGGGGAATTATTTCCCCTTGATGAGTGGAATTTACTTTTTAGGGAACTTAAAACCAAGTGGAAGTTTTAAGGGGGAGAAATGGGACGGGGCCTTACTCTAAAAATATTGTTTTGTGAAAAAGCATGAAAAAACATGCTAACACAGTTTGGTTCAAAATGGCAAAATCGAAATGAATGTTCATTCAAATGCTGTGATTTTAATGTCAACTATATCTATGTACCCCCAATCATCTAAAAAATGAGCTAAACTGATTTTTACTCTGGATAATCCCATTCAATAGTGTTTTTAATATTCACATGTACTTTTATCCAACATATTTACTCAGTTTTGGTATTGTATGCAGGTATGTTGTATTAGATGGGGGTGTGAGACAAGGAGGTGTATTGTCAACATTCTTATTGAACAACCTAAGCTTGAAGCTACAAAATATTCCTGTAGGCTGTTGTTGCTATGGTTACCTCATCAATCACCTAATGTATGCTGACGACGTCATTTTTGCTCCTTCATCTAAAGCTCTGTAAAGATTTCTAAATGATTGTGAAACTTTCAGTATAGATTAGGACTCTGGGATTTATCGAGATTTGTGATATCTCGAGATGTTTCATGAAATCGAGAAAGAAATTGGCAAATCGAATATCTCGAGATAATAAATAAATAAATCAGTTTTCACTGCTCTGCTTCCTCCACTGTGCTGTGGAGCTGTCCGCCCCACCTCCTTGCATTTGTTCCCCCTCCTCCTCCTCCCCTTGTGTGTAAGTGTGTGTTGTTAAGTCATTCAACATGGCGGTGCGTGACAGAAGCGTGTGTGACAGAATTATATTGTATCTTAACATTGTATTATTTTCTTTATTCTTTGTATTATTATTTTGTCTTTGTAAATCATATCTTAACCCAGGACATGTCTCATCCTGTAACCAGTTGGGGGTCTGGTTATGACAGATTGACAGATGATTCAATTCTGTTCTTGAAGCCAAACAGTTGATAATGGTAAAATGGTCTGCACTTATATAACACTTTTCCACCTTCATGTTGCTCTGAGCGCTTTATAATATTGAAGTTAGATATATTCTCAGAGACATAAGCAGCACTAACACTACTGCTGTGGTTAACACCAAAGAGCATACCAAATGTATTATTATATGCCACATTCACACATTAGAAAACAGCTTTTTTAAATTTGACCCAATGAGAACACATGTAAATATTACTGCAATACAAGAGGAAGAGTCTCCTTTTGACTGAAGAACTACACAAATTAACTGCTCTACATACACTCAACAAAAATATAAATGCAACACTTTTGTTTTTGCTCCCATTTTTCATGAGATGGACTTAAAGATCTAAAATTCATTCCAGATACACAATATTACCATTTCTCTCAAACATTGTTCACAAATCTGTCTAAATGTGTGATAGTGAGCAGGGTGGCCTTTTATTGTGGGCAGTATAAGGCACACCTGTGCACTAATCATGATGTCAGATCAGCATCTTGATGTGGCACACCTGTGAGGTGGGATGGATTATCTCAGCAAAGCACAAGTGCTCACTATCACACATTTAGACAGATTTGTGAACAATGTTTGAGAGAAATGGTAATATTGTGTATCTGGAATGAATTTTAGATCTTTGAGTCCATCTGGTGAAAAATGGGAGCAAAAACAAAAGTGTTGCGTTTATATTTTTGTTGAGTGTATATAATTATGTAGATTTCTATTTAAGGGTGGTCTAGAGGGAATCCCCATCTTTCCAATGGTACCAAACATGACGAGGAAATACCTAACATAAGCACGAAGGAAAGTCGTGTTTTGAGATGATTTTTCTTTGTTTTCTTTGTTTCAGTTGTTGTTCTTCCTAAAAGGCATGATGGTAGGAATTTAACAAAAAGTCATAGTTAGAAGTGTTCAGGAGACATCTTACTTTTATGCATAAACTTCAAATGTAATACTTTTGACCCATATAACATATTTAAAATTAGAAATACTGCTGTGAGACTGAACCACTGGTTTAGTGATGGCAGGACACATGTATGGACATGTAAGTTGTTCCACTGTCTGAAATAAATAAAGAATTGAACATTTTTACGACCACTCTAAATGTGAGCCAATAGAAGGAACATATTTGTCAGGCTGTAGGCTTGTCTTTTTTCAACCACACTTGTCCATTTGAGCAGACGGCCGGTGTCACGGGCCGGGAGTTGGCCGGCGAAGGAAAGTGTCAGAGGGAGAGTGGCCGAGCGTCTGTGGAAACTCACGGCGGCAGGAGTCACGAGACAGAGATGAATCACCACCACGTCCACTCCTGCAGCTTTCATCACAGATCAGCCCACCATTTATTCCCTTCCTTGTATGTGACTTCAGCGGGGGCACGACCTTCAAAGATCACAAATCTTGCCAGTGTCACCGGTCATTAACCAAAGCAATATGTCCACAGTCTCCTGTTCTGTGGCCAAATTCACAGCAGCTCACAGACACACTCATCACATTTGTCTTTTCCAGAGGCTGCCGTCAGGTACTGTACCCCACAGCACAATTTATTTACTATAATACAGGGGGTGTCAAACTCATTCCTTTCAGGGGACACATTCAGACAGATTTGATTTGAAGTGGGCTGACTGGACCAGTTAAAAAAGAAAAGAAAAAGACAGTAATATATAAATAATGTCAACTGCAAACTTTTCTCTCTGTTTTAGAGCAAAAAAAAAGGAAAATGACATCATGAAAACAAAGAATATTACACTTTAGTTGATCATCTACACATATACTGTCCATTCTAACTTCCAGATCATAGTGGATCTACAGAATATTTAGTAATAGGTGGAATATTAACAATGCTTTACTTTCCAATGTTTCATATTTGTTCTGATTATTGGCATTTTTTGTGAAATTGTACTTTGTTTTAGTGTCACTAAATAAATAAAAAAAAAACATTTTACTTGTGAATATTTATATAAAGTTATTATGAAACTGAATTGGTCTGAATGTGGACCATAAACTAAAATTATTTATAGCTTAGTGTGATTTTTGCATTTCATAAATTCATCCAAAGATTGCATTAGACCACAGGTGTCAAACTCCAGTCCTCGAGGGCCGGTGTCCTGCATGTTTTAGATAATTCCCTCTTCCATGTGATTCAGTTTAACCCTTTAACTCCTGAGAACTAACAAAATAATTGGTAACATGAGGAAAGTAAAGACACAAATGGCAGAAAATAAAAGAAAAATACTACGATTAAAAAAACCAAAATGTAGAAAAATAAACAAAATGAGCAACAAAAACTAATAAATATTTACAAAATGACAAACTAATGTGGAAAATTTTGAAAAAAAATTACTAAAGAAGAAAACTACTATTGAAATTTGGTCCCAGCAATTTTTAATTTTGCCTTTAAAAAAAAAGGTTTAAATAAAATTTAAAAAAAACTCTTGCTTTTTGGCACCTTGTCCATGCACAAAACTAAAAGGAAAATGGTAGAATTTTTCTGAACATTTAAACTAAATCATCCATTCAGAACACATCAGCACTGACACTTAAAGAGTTAATAATCAGCTCCTCATCAGACTGATAATGATGCAATGACCTCCAGGTGGAATGGAAGAGGGAAACATCTAAAACATGCAGGACACCATCGGGGGGGAACCTGTGGAGAGGGTCTCCAACTTCAAGTACCTCGGGGTCCACCTCACCGAGGACCTCACCTGGTCCCTGCACGCAGAGGCCACACTCAAGAAGGCCAGGCAGCGGCTGTACTTCCTCCGGCGGCTGAGGAAGTTCAAGGTCTCCCCCTCCATCCTGAAGACCTTCTACTCCTCAGCCGTCGAGTGTCCTGACAGGATGCATCACTGCCTGGTTTGGAAATTGCACCGTCCGAGACCAACTCGCCCTACAGAGGGTCGTGCGCTCAGCCGAGCGCATCATCAGAGCCTCCCTCCCCTCCCTGCAAGACATCCACACCAAGAGGGTGAGGTCGAGAGCTCTGAGGATTATGCAGGACGCTTCCCACCCCAATGCTGGTCTCTTTACGATGCTGAGGTCGGGCAGGCGCCTCCGCAGCCTCAAGGCCAAAACAGAGAGACTGAGGAGTAGCTTCTTCCCAATGGCGGTCCGGCTTTTAAACAGCTAGTTGTTTTTATCTATTTATACATTCATTTATACATTCATTTAATTAATTTTATATTAATACATTTTTACATCTTTTAAGTACTCAGTATTGCACTCATTGCACTTTTATTATTGCACTGTATTGTATTGTGTTGTGTTGTATTGTATTGTGTTGTATTGTATTGTTTTAGCAGTTGTGCACAGTGTTTCCCCTTTTAATTTCACTGCATGGTTTTACTTTGTATTTCCGGTGCATGTGACAAATAAAGAACCTTGAACCTTGAACCTTGAACCTTGAACACCGGCCCTCGAGGACCGCACTTTGACACCCCTGCATTTGACCATTAAAGGGAAAAAAAAGTTTATTTTATTTTTTAGATGATTGGGAGATAGTTGACATTAAAATTACACCATTTGGTGTAATTTTAACGTTGACAAATGTAACTTATGTGTTTTTAGTCAAACTGTGTCTTTTTCACCAACACTAAACTCTAACCCTAACCCTAACAACATCATACTTCAGTGGTAGTAAGTAGAGGGTCCCTAAAGACAAACACAAGTGTCCTCAGGTCTTCATGTCCTCAGATAGTGTGTCCACAGTTACTGACCTCTGGTTCATAAGACGTCTGAGGACCAAGACCATAACAGACCATAACATTCTTTTTTAAAAACATAGTCCAGTATTTCATTAGAAATTTAAATGAAGTTTTATGAAACAGAAAAACTTTGTCTACGAACAAGTTGTTTTCAAAAAAGAATACAATGAAGTCGTACATTTCCATGTACATGTATGTACTCCCAATCATCTAAAAAATTAGCTAAACTTATTTTGCTCTGGATAATCCCCTGGATTTGGCCCCAGGGCCTTATGTTTGACACCTGTTTGACACCTGTGCCATACTGAACTGCTAGTTTTCTGCAGGATTATCCATTTATATAATTTCCTCAACTGCAGCAGAATAAATACAATTAAATTACATTTGTCATGTGATAATTGGGATAATTTGTTAAACTTCTGCTTGTTTGTGCCTTCATACAGGAGTCACATACACATACATGGCATTAATAATTCACAGTAGATATTGTTAATCAACTCATCATATGTTGAAGCACTGGTCCAGCCGCTGGAAACAGTGAATTTAGTTCATGCATTTAAATAGAATGTGTCATTTTTCAAATGGTGGTTTGGGTTGAATTGCAGAAATTTTTGCTTTCCTTTCTTGTACTTTTTTTTCTAATGAAGAGCTTTGGGAAAAGAAAAAAAGAA
>CM035799.1:45413541-45428541 GCA_020466265.1 Siphamia tubifer | reverse complement strand
ACAACTAGCAGCTAGTAGCATAGACAACTAGCAGCTAGTAGCATAGAGAACTAGCAGCTAGGAACATAGAGAACTAGCAGCTAGTAGCATAGAGAACTAGCAGCTAGTAGCATAGAGAACTAGCAGCTAGTAGCATAGAGAACTAGCAGCTAGTAGCATAGAGAACTAGCAGCTAGTAGCATAGAGAATTAGCAGCTAGTAGCATAGAGAACTAGCAGCTAGGAACATAGAGAACTAGCAGGTAGTAGCATAGATAACTAGCAGCTAGGAACATAGAGAACTAGCAGCTAGTAGCATAGACAACTAGCAGCTAGTAATATAGACAACTAGCAGCTAGTAGCATAAACAACTAGCAGCTAGTAGCATAGAGAACTGGCAGCTAGGAACATAGACAACTAGCAGCTAGTAGCATAGACAACTAGCAGCTAGTAGCATAGAGAACTAGCAGCTAGTAGCATAGAGAATTAGCAGCTAGTAGCATAGAGAACTAGCAGCTAGGAACATAGAGAACTAGCAGCTAGTAGCATAGAGAACTAGCAGCTAGTAGCATAGAGAACTAGCAGCTAGTAGCATAGAGAACTAGCAGCTAGTAGCATAGAGAACTAGCAGCTAGTAGCATAGAGAATTAGCAGCTAGTAGCATAGAGAATTAGCAGCTAGGAACATAGAGAACTAGCAGCTAGTAGCATAGAGAACTAGCAGCTAGTAGCATAGACAACTAGCAGCTAGTAGCATAGAGAACTAGCAGCTAGGAACATAGAGAACTAGCAGCTAGTAGCATAGAGAACTAGCAGCTAGTAGCATAGAGAACTAGCAGCTAGTAGCATAGAGAATTAGCAGCTAGTAGCATAGAGAACTAGCAGCTAGGAACATAGAGAACTAGCAGGTAGTAGCATAGATAACTAGCAGCTAGGAACATAGAGAACTAGCAGCTAGTAATATAGACAACTAGCAGCTAGTAGCATAGACAACTAGCAGCTAGTAGCATAGAGAACTAGCAGCTAGGAACATAGAGAACTAGCAGCTAGTAGCATAGAGAACTAGCAGCTAGTAGCATAGAGAACTAGCAGCTAGTAGCATAGAGAACTAGCAGCTAGTAGCATAGAGAACTAGCAGCTAGTAGCATAGAGAATTAGCAGCTAGTAGCATAGAGAACTAGCAGCTAGGAACATAGAGAACTAGCAGGTAGTAGCATAGATAACTAGCAGCTAGGAACATAGAGAACTAGCAGCTAGTAGCATAGACAACTAGCAGCTAGTAATATAGACAACTAGCAGCTAGTAGCATAAACAACTAGCAGCTAGTAGCATAGAGAACTAGCAGCTAGTAGCATAGAGAACTAGCAGCTAGGAACATAGAGAACTAGCAGCTAGTAGCATAGAGAACTGGCAGCTAGGAACATAGACAACTAGCAGCTAGTAGCATAGACAACTAGCAGCTAGTAGCATAGAGAACTAGCAGCTAGTAGCATAGAGAATTAGCAGCTAGTAGCATAGAGAACTAGCAGCTAGGAACATAGAGAACTAGCAGCTAGTAGCATAGAGAACTAGCAGCTAGGAACATAGAGAACTAGCAGCTAGTAGCATAGACAACTAGCAGCTAGTAGCATAGACAACTAGCAGCTAGTAGCATAGACAACTAGCAGCTAGTAGCATAGAGAACTAGCAGCTAGGAACATAGAGAACTAGCAGCTAGTAGCATAGAGAACTAGCAGCTCTTAGCATTTTACTAACCCATCAGGGGGGGGTGTCTCCCTTGGTAGGAGGTCTGTGCTCTCAGAATTCTTTTTTAGTTATACGTGTCATGTGACACATGTATTTGAACCAGAATTAGATGACGATTTCAATAATACAGGGTTATTTTTAGGCGTATACAGGTAGAATTAGAGAAAAAATGGAATTTGTGTTGAAATACTTGGCTGAAATACATCTCTAAAAGTTAATTTCTTTGACTCATTTCAAATTTTCCCCTGAAAATATGTATGTTGTGTGGGACGAACATGATTTTATAGAATAAAAGGATAGAAGTGAAATGGAAACACTTAGTTCCAAACAAAATATTGAATTGAATTTAATTTAATTTAATTTTAAGCCTACGCCAGTGCTACTGCTGAACTACTGCTGGAGCCTTGTGTCTGTTTGATTTAATTTAATTTTATTTTATTTTAAGCCTCCCTTATAATTAATACCCGCCATTACTATAGTGATGTTTTTTTTACAGTTTATACATTAATGGTTGTTATAGCACTTTTTTGGACACTCAAAGTGCTTCACATTAGTGACCCATAATTCACTCACTCTTAAATGCTCACTTTGGTGGCGGTAAACTATATATATATATATATATATATATATATATATATATATATATATATATATATATATATATATATATATATAATAATTGTCATTTTTGGCAACAGTACAATGCAACAGATGCATTTTTAAATTTTTCTGGAATACCCTTTGCAGTGGACAACATGTTTTTCTATTTATTTATTTGATTTTTAAATGTTTAAATGATATTAAAAAAGTCAAAATCTTCAGATAAAATGTAAAAACTGTGAGATAAAAAGTCAAAATGATGCTACTTTACTGCTTTACCAACTGAGCCATGAACGCCCCTTAGAAGAAAACTTTACTTGACTTCTTCTTCATGACTGGGAACTTTGAGATTTTAAAACTATGTGCAAAGTCATTTCCTGAGCATTCTGACTACAAAGGATGGAAAAGTTTTCCTACCCTTAAGGCAAGTGTATTTCAACTGGTCATCAAAATGAGAGGTGCTGAGCCTTTGTAGAAGACAAACCATGGGAGGGAAAGAAACAGAAAAAGAGCTGTAGGATGAGCGGTGGAAACAAAGCAGCTGGCGTGAAGCTGAGGCCATTACCAGTCCAACAAGGACAGCCGGCGTTCTGTCAAAATGGACATCCCCATCAATGAGCTCGCTACCAGCAGCCAAAATTAATAATAATCTATACATTCACATTATTCCGTCAAAATATGTTACTTTGCATTTGGAAATGTTACTATTGATATCATATAGTAGTGCTCCATTTATAGGCAGCCTATTATCCATCATATAATGCTCCTATTGGTAGACTTTTTTAATATTGTATTTTTCTAATATTGTATTTAGATTTCGTTAATCAAAAGGTAGGGTATTGTTTGCGTCCTTTGAACTAACATGAATAATAACACCCAGGAAACTCATGTGCATAACGTTCATATCATACAAAACTTAATAACGTCAATATCCAATCTATCGTACACATGTGATTGCTTATATGTTTCCTGATCAAATAACCTGACTTACGTCCTCTGGCTGAGTTACGCTATGTTCACATCTGGGTACCATGAGGATCAAGTTTCCTTCAAAACAAAGGAGCCAATCAGTGTTGGAGGGTGGGACTGCCCAGTGGCTGGTGTGACATAAAGCAGAAGTGACGGCAGTGTAGTCTGTTCAGATACACAACAATGGCAGCGTGTGTTTGGTGTGCCAGGTGTGCCAGGTGTGCCAGGTGCTCCAGGTGTTCCAGGTGTGCCAGGTGTTCCAGGTGTGCCAGGTGTGCCAGGTGTTCCAGGTGTTCCAGGTGTGCCAGGTGTTCCAGGTGTGCCAGGTGTGCCAGGTGTGCCAGGTGTGCCAGGTGTGCCAGGTGTGCCAGGTGTGCCAGGTGTGCCAGGGTCCAGACTGGGCTATGGCCACGTTTGTCTACTGCATTGGTCACACAACAAAAATAACATTTTTTTTTTTTGCTTTTTCCACCTTACAGGGAATATTATAACAAAAAAAATATAGATTTTTTTTTTTTTACTGACCCTAAATTTAACTAAATTAATTAAAACTCAAACATTATTCTTTCACCAATCTTATCAACATAATTTGTGACTTGGTTCAAATTGAATGTATTAAGTCTTTGTGTCTGTATCATTAGTGATTAGCATTATCAATTAGCATTAGCATTTCAAAACCCTTTACTATCATCTCTACCGTTTGGTTCAGCACATTTTCCAAATATTATTACATGAATATCAAAGTATTTCTGAAACATGATGAGGATTATTTTTGTAAAATAAACTCTGTAAAAGTTAATAAAAGGAAAAAAAATCAAACCTGCCTGCAATTTTGTGTCCAAAAGGGAATATCATAGCAGACGTGTTGTCATGGTTACCATCTATTTTCCTTGGTGGTATACTAGCATGACCTGAATATATCACTGACTGCCCAAGAAGTTTGGTGTCGAAGGACTTAAATTTAGATTAGATATCAGGGTTCAAAGTTACCTCTACCGAATGGTTGAGCTGACCAACAAAGGGTTAAAAAATGAATAGAGGACGACTTTGGAGGAGTTTGTTAATGGATAGACGTCTTCGCTCTTCTTCTGACCGGGATGGCAAGAGTTTGATCTATCAGATGGTTCCACTGGTGGATACAGAAATAGTACCAGTGCAGAAGCCCATGGTTATTGTGGTACCCCCCTGGTTGTGTTGGTAGAGGGCCCAGTCAAACTAGGGCTGACAGTAATGGAACTGGGAGGAAGAAATGACAACCACATCTACTGGTGGTGTTCTGTAGCCCTGAGTTATGACTGAAGGATAAATGGAGAACCATGTTTTCCTACGATGTTTATGAGAAGAACTGGGCGGACATCGTAGTAGATGAGTTTATAAATAAACCTGACGTATAAATGGTAAGTTTAAACCCCTTCTGCTGATGTGTTTATACTTGATGAAAACTATTTCTGCCAATTCAGCTGCTTAAGTGTCAGTCAGAGGGTATTGTGAAATACCATCAGGTGACAGGCACGTTACTGGTCAAAGGCACAATAAAATAAATATACTTTCAAAGTATTATTTACGTCCAGTGTCCAAGTCAATTGCACATCTGGCTGAGGATGACTTAAAATGTTGTGAAAAAGTTTAGTGGTCATATGCATGGTCAGAAGTGCGAGCCCATTTTGACAGAACAGTGGCGCATCAGAGGTGGAAGGAATGAAATAAAAATACTTTGACCACCTCTGCAGCCAGTACACATCTGCACTATAACAACAACTTGTTGTCGTACTGATGTCAGATCAGTGGGGTCACCAGCTGGTTCTTCTCTGGGTTTCATTTGACAGTCCAGCAGTAACAATATGGCATGACCGCTCTGTTTCCATGGCAACATGTTTGTCACTTACGTGGAGCGCGGCCACAGTGTCGGGGGGGAATCACTAACAGAGGTGGAAGTAACTAAGTACAAGTATTTCCTTTACTGTACTTAAGTGCAGTTTTTTGGTATATGTACTTTACTGAAGTATTTATTTTCTGGCAACTTTTTAATTTTACTTCCTGCATTTTTATAAAAATATCTGTATTTTATATGTAATACTTGTTGAGATTATTACTATTATTATTATTATTATTATTATTATTATTATTATTATTATTATTATTATTATTATTATTATTATTATTATTATTATTATTATTATTATTATTATTTCTTCTGAAGTCACTTTGGTTTATGGTCACTGCTATGCTATGAGTTTATTATACTAATTAAATCTGTCAAATAATAATAATGAGGTAGAAACACGTAATGACTTGAAGTTGTGAGAAATGGACACCGTGTGGAACTGGGACTGTTTACAGCTCATAATCCAATAGACTGAGCAGTAGCTGTCCTCGTCGTCTTAGTTTTCTGCTGTGTTTTCACGTTTGTTATTAACTTTTTCTCTGACTTCAGACATTTTTTAAGATAATGTCAACCCCCGGTGGTGTGTGATAAAGAAGCTAGAAGTTCGTTAAGTGTGTAAATAGTCCAAGTGCCACAGTAGGAGGCTAGTGTTTTAGCTAAAATGGCGTCCGTCGTTACTTTTGTCTATTTTCTTTTGGCTCCTCTGCATTTGTGGGGTGACGTTGTATGTGTAGAAATAAGGTGTGTTTGATTTGTTATTTTGGGGTGTGCATGTGTGGGCTGTTATGTGTGAAAAGTATTAGTATTATTGTGTGTGTAGTGTGTATTCAAGTGCTGAAGCTAAAGCTAATGTATTAAGTAAGGCCAGCTCCCACTGCAGCTGTTCAGAGGCATCAAAGATAGATGGTTCAATAGTTGGTTCAATAGTTTACAGCTTAAAGCTATGGTTAAATAAGTTATGGACAAGCCATGTTTATTATTTAGGTCTTTATTTATTCATTAAAAATGTGAGATATTTAGCCTGCATTACAGATTCATTCTGTCATATTAAATGAACACTAATAATATGTATTTTATGTACAGATATTATTATTTTAATGAGAGAATGTGTGTGTGAATGAGAAGCAGCTACAATGATTAATAATATATGTGTGATAAACAACACGATTAATGGAAAATGTAATGTTTATTTTTGGTTTTTTGATGTCCGTCAAATGTGGAAAACGAAAATGACAGAAATGATTCATATTTGCAGTTGAAAGTTTTACATGTGACTGTGAGAATAAAATAATCCAATGGATTTGAAGACTGAGCAGTAGCTGTCATCATCTTATTTCTCTGCTGTTTCCAGTCCAGATTATTTATACATCTGCCAGTGGAGACTGAGCTGGGACCCGCCACATATACTCCTTACATTTATATAGATATCTGTATTTTATACACTTTACATTTATATAAATATCTGTATTTTATATTCTTTACATTTATACAAATATCTGTACTTATATACTGTTTACATTTAGTTTGATATATGTACTTTATACTCTACATTCTCAAAATAGACTCATTACAAATGTGACAGTACGAAAAATGAATCATAAATCAGAAATTGTCTTACTATATCATAATTCTGGCTTTTTATCTCATAATTATGGACTGCATTTTATATAGTGCTTTTCCACCTTCATGGTGCTCAAAGCGCTTTACATTAGCCTCTCATTCACCCATTCATACACCAGTAGGTTTCTAAGGTCAGTCCTACTGGGGGCCTAAGTCAGGGTTCAGTGTCTTGCCCATGGACACCTCGACATGTGGACAGCCAGAGCCGGGACGCGAACTGCCAACCTCTTGGTCATTGGGCGACCCACTCTACCAACCATTTATCCATTTATCATCACATATGATGATACATTTATCATCACATAACTATGAGCATAATCTCATATTTTAGACTTTTTATTTCAGAATTTTGCCTTTTTATCTCATGATTTACTTTTTAAAAATCTCATAATTATGTTTTTTTATGTCCTATTTATGACTTTAGCATTTTTCCTAAACATCCTGTCCATATAAACTCAGTACCATGAACCAATAAAACACATCATCTACACACTAACTCACTTTTTATTACAGTTGTACTTTTTTACTTTTACTTCAGTAAAGCAGTTCTTGTACTTTTACTAGAATTTTTTTTTTCATACACCAGTAGCTGTATTTGTTCTTCAGTACAGAATGTGTGTACTTTAACCACATCTGCACTTTAACATCAACTTGTTGTGAAAAGTGTGAGTGTCGTACAGATGTCAGATCAGTGGGGTCACCAGATGGTTCTTCTCTGGCTTTCATTTGACAGTCCAGCTGTAACAATAGCATGACCGCTCTGTTTCCATGGCAACACGTTTGTCACTTACGTGGAGCGCGGCCAAAGTGTCGGAGGGGAATCATCAATGAGGATTGTAGGGCCGGAGGGAAAATTAATCACACTAATGATGATTCAAAGCGTGAGCTGTGGCAGAATGTGAAAACCACTTCTGCACTTTTTCAGCTTTTTCCCCTGAAACTGAAACTGAAATCTGGCGGCTGCGGCTGCGGCATGCTTTTCAGCGGGTGGCGTTCTGCAGACATAATATTCCAAATAATTTGATGTGGATGTTGGAAGTGCTATAAAAGGCAGACAGGGGCGATGGAGTGCCAATAATGTTGGAAGATGTGAGGATACTGTGGTGATAGTTTGGCTTTGAATTACAGGAAAGGATGAAAACGTAGAAAGATGTAAAGATGTTAAGTCTCTGGCATGAGTTGATGTGTTTTCTAAAAGCCAGAGACAGCTAATGGGGGGGCCGCTGTGTTTGAAAACCCATGTGTTGAGACTGGAAACTAATGATGCAGCATTTCCTTCACACAAACCAATGGTTATTATTTTCTATGTTACAAACGTTCAGGTGAAAATCGACTTATTTGTTACGTCTAAATGAAACTAAACGTTCTGTTTTTATATTTTATTTTAATGATCATATAGTTTTCTTGTTTCTTGGTTACTGTCTCTGTACAGATGCCACTACCACATTCTTGAAATGTACATATGCCATTTCTTATTTTCCTTATGTATACTGTTCTTTACTGGAAATTAAGCCTCTATTCCTACTGTCCTTTGCTGCTGTAACCATGGGAATGTCCCCAATGTGGGACTAATAAAAGATTCTTATTTTATCTTATCTGCATCTTTGACTTTTTAAAGTATACAAGCAATCAACATGAAGTATTAAATAAAAAAAAAAACCAGACAAAACACAACCCCAAACAAAAGACAGAGACTAAACTTGCCCCTATTTTGTGCCAATCTTAACTTTCTATGACAACCTGTTCTTAAATTAGAGCCAATAATGTGCTTTTGACCTTTCTGCTAAATCTGACCTTGACCTTTGACCTTTTGCAATATCAATTATTTTGTATGTGTCAGTGCGTGTAATATAATATATGATATGTCTATGCTTGATACAAAAATAGTGTTACATAAATTAAATGTGCAACATGTCACCTTTGACCTCCAGAGATCTCAAAAACTAATATAACCAATAATGTGATTTTGACCTTTCTGCTAACCTAGGTGTCAGTGTGTGTAATGTAATATATGATATTTCTATGTTTGACACACAGTGTTACGCAAGTTAATTTTGCCACATGTCACCTTTGACCTCCAGAGATCTCAAAAACTATTGGTCATAGGTGATAACACCAATTATGTGAATTGTATAAATCTTCATTCTGCATCTTTTGGTACCAATCTGAAAGTTGTGTGACCCTCTGTTCTGGAGTTATAACTGATAATGTCAGTTTGACCTTTTAGTTAATTATGACTGTTACATTCCCAGGGAGTGAGAGACACGACAATAGAAAAGAAAAAAGAAGATAGATACCTGTTTTAACCAATGAACAATTACCAATTTATTTGACAAAAATACCAAGGGAAGAACAACAACAATGTAAATCAAAAACAACAGACGACTCACCTCTAGTGTCGCCAAATCAAAAACCAGAAAAGGAAATTAAACTAGAAAAGCACTCTGAGAGCACAGACCTCCACCAAGGTAGACCCCCCAACCCCCACCCCGATCACCCCCAAAATGAAATCAGTTCTTCCTGTTCACATTTACAACATATCCTGAAAATGTCATCAAAATCCGTCCATAAGTTTTCGAGTTATCTTGAACACAGACAAACAGACAAACAGATAAACAGATAAACAGACAAACAGATAAACAGATAAACAGATAAACAGACAAACAGATAAACAGACAAACAGATAAACAGACAAACAGATAAACAGACAAACAGATAAACAGACAAACAGATAAACAGACAAACAGACAAACAGATAAACAGATAAACAGATAAACAGACAAACAGATAAACAGACAAACAGATAAACAGACAAACAGATAAACAGATAAACAGATAAACAGATAAACAGATAAACAGACAAACAGATAAACAGACAAACAGATAAACAGACAAACAGATAAACAGACAAACAGATAAACAGATAAACAGATAAACAGACAAACAGATAAACAGACAAACAGATAAACAGACAAACAGATAAACAGATAAACAGACAAACAGATAAACAGACAAACAGATAAACAGACAAACAGATAAACAGATAAACAGATAACCGCCGGTAATAACATAACCGCCTTGGCGGAGGTAACTATAAGAGCTTAAACTAAAGAGGACCAACACAGAACTGGAGCAGAGAAAAATAAACTATGAAACTCAAAGTCACTAAAATAAACTCTTGAAGAGTTTGGTGCGGTGATTGGTCATGGGTCGGGTCTCACCTTTGACTCTGCACACTGAATGAACACCTCCTTCACTTAAAGAGAGAGAGAGAGAGAGAGAGAGAGAGAGAGAGAGAGAGAGAGAGAGAGAGAGAGAGAGAGAGAGAAACACACACACACACACACACACACACACCAACAGGCTCAATGGCCTGGTATTTGGTATTTACCAGGTTATTTTAATGTTTATCTCAAACAACAAACAACCTGACCGACTATTATTATTATTATTATTATTATTATTATTATTATTACACTCGCTTCGGGTCAGCCCACGCATCACTAATATATATATATATACTGTATATATATATGTATATATATATATATATATATATATATATATATAGTCACTTGGGTCAAATTTCAGAACTTAAGATTTTCTATTTATCTGGAAGTTTATTAAAAATGTTTGCGTCACACTAATACAACCAATCAGAGGCTTTTCAACATCACCCTAGCAACAAGGGATTTTGTTTACTGGAGAAGGCTTTGTTCTGAGGCCTCCCATTGGTTCAAATATATAATTAGGTAGTGACTGGTTTTGTGCTGGAGGGTCACATATATATAATTTATTTTCTGTCATCTGTAGGGTTCAAAATGTTCAGTTTTACTTAACCCTTGTGCGGTCCTTCGTAAAAGGCACACTGGCTGTGTCCTACAATCGGGTCGTAAAAACCCAGATTCCAAAGTTCAGTTCCAAAGACTCATCACCCCACCCCCCAAGGATATATTACTGTTTTCAGTAGTAAGCAATGGCATCCTACAGTACGTATAAAAAGGTACATTTGTGAACCACCGGGTCTCTTTGACCCGAAGGACCACACAAGGGTTAATGATTCTGTCCATTGTAAATAACATTGCATCAATTAATCAATTAATTGTGAATAAATACAAATATTGTTTTTCAAATGTATTTAAAAAACCTGTTGCATTGTACCGTTTCCAATCAAGATATTGTTTAATGTAAAAAAGCTAAACCTTTCATTTTGTTGAGTGTCAGGAGGATATATTTGAACAAAATTCTACTTCTTTTTACAAATATGTGTTTATTCTACAAAGAAAATCTGTAAATAAACACAAAAGGAAGCTAATTTGGATGGTCAAGCATTGCAATTTTTTTTAACTGATAAACATCATATTTCCTGAAGACATAGACTGGTCATCTGTTGAACTGAACCAGGGTCTGACACTCTTTCAGCTGAGCTATTTTCAGTTGGAACAGTGTGAATGTGCCCTGGGTGACATGGTGGTCCGCACTGGGGCTTCACAACGACAAGCTCCTTGGTCTGTTTCCAACAACAGCCACCGTGAGGGGTGTGTGTGTGTGTGTGTGGTGGGGGGGGGTATGCGTTTTGGCCATGCCTTCTCTCTGGGTACTGTCCTAACTCATGCACTCAGGGGTTAACAGGTGAATGTAAAACTGCTCATAGGTGTGAATGTGGTGTTTGTTTTTGTGTACACGTCAGCCCGTCCAGGAGCTGGTGACACATCCAGGGGGAACTCCACCTCTGCCACAGCTGACACTGGCTCCTGCTGGAGGCCAAACATGTCTGACAGGAAGTCAAATTATTTGATACAAAAAATGTTCCAGGAAGATTGAAGGTGGGGCGGGAGATATTTTCTTGGGACTTTTTTTTTTTATTTTTTTTACCATATTTCTTGAAAACCTCTTCACACTGAAATAGAATGTTTATAAAATAAATAAGTAAATAAATGTTTCCAGTCTAGAGCGTGGAACCAGAGGAAAGCTCTGGCCAATCATTGTATTGATCATCTTTACACTGATTGATTTATTGATACGTCCATCAAATATCAGTCCCACCCCTCCCTCCAGCTATGGCAGAAAAGATGACAAAACCAAAGTAAAAACTGTGTTGGAAAAAGCTACGGCCATGAAGAAGAGGAGGGAAGAACGGAACAGGACAAGGGTGGGAATCACTACAGATGAAACAGGAAAACTGTTGTGACCATGTTCCTACACCATAGGTGAAGCTAAAGTATTTTATTAGTCATCATACACTGGACAATATAATGTGTCCTCTGCATTTAAAACATCATTGGGGCACCTGTAAGGAGCAGTGGGCACCCATGGACGGTACCCATGGGCGGTACCCAGGGACCCATCTCCTGCTGTAGAACCAGGCTAATGGTCAGAATCACCTGCTGGAGGATTTGACCCTAAAAAACATGTTTTTAGGTGATGGGGGAAAACAGAGCACCTGGAGGAAACCCATCCAGACACAGGGAGACGAACATGTAAACTCCACACAGAAAGGCCTGCACGGTCTGGGAATCGAACCCGGGTCTTCTGCTGTGAGACAGCAGAATTTTTCTGTTTCTATTCTGTTATTTATTTATTTATTTATACTATTTTAGTTTGTTTAAATTCAGTAAAAAAATGTTAATGCAGTTTTTGTTTATTTTGTTTTCTATTTCAACATTTAATATTGTATTTTATTATTTTTCTTCACTTTTGTGTCATTTGTGTCTTATTTTGTTGCTTTTGGTGACCTTTGACACTCATTCATCACACAGTTCTAACCATACACGCATAAAGGACAGAGCCACCGTGTGCCCACCAAAACCCCACTGTAGCACGCACCCACCACCAGCCCAAAGAAAGCGTCTCCTGGTGTGAATGAAAAGAAGAAGTGAAACAGGAGATGATAAACAAAGGAGGAGGAGCCATCACTCCACCAGCACCAACAAAAGACATGCCAGTGAAACCCCAACAACCCCCCAACCCGAAGGACAAAAATAACCCCAGTGACCCGCCCACCACCCACCACCCCCCTCGGACCCCAGGAAGATCACGAAAAGCTGTCAAAGTCAATGGTCCCTGGTTCTACACCTCACCAAACATCTGTCAACAAACACCACTGAAGGTGAAAGTGACAATTAAAATAAACCCAATGGTAAGAAAATGACCCACATGTCTGGGATGAAAATGACCCACATGTCTGGGATGAAAATGACCCACATGTCTGGGATGAAAATGACCCACATGTCTGGTTCATTTGAATGGTTTAATGTTCAGACACATTTACCCACTGACACTAATACATTACATCTAAAATATAAATTTTTCTTTGAATTTTAACACATATTTCATACAAAATTGTTAAACGTTTATATTTTTTAAAGGGTTTGGGGGTAAATGTTCTGCACTTATATAGTTCTTTCCCATCTTCATGGTGCTCAAAGCGCTTTACATTAGCTTCACATTAAGGTCAGTCCTACTTGGGGGCCTAAGTCAGGGTTCAGACACATCAACATCTGGACAGCCAGAGCCGGGACCTCTCGGTCATTGGGCGACCCACTCTACCAACTGAGCCACAGCCGCCGCAGGTAGTGTCGGGGGCCTCAGAACGAGTCAGGCCTTTCATATGTAAAATGTTCTCCTTCATCTATAGTTTGTCCGTCCAGTGGATCTGTCCTTCAATGTGGTTTTCCTCAAGAGTTCTTCTTTTTCCCACTGGGTTTGGAAGTTTTTTCTTGTCGAGAAGGAGGGTCTAAGGACAGGGGATGCCTGGGACTTTTCATATATCTCTGTGTTTCTGTAAAGCCCTGTGAGATGACTTTGTTGGGATTTGGGGCTTTATAAATAAAATTGAATTTAATTAAAATGTAATTATTTTTGAAAAACTCATGGTACGAAAACACTTCTGGAACAAATTAATTTCGTAATTTCGTACCACTGTATTCTGACATATACGTTGTCATAGTTTTAGCACTTTAACACATCTGCACACACATACATACATATATGTGTATATGTATGTATATGTCACGTCACGCTTTGTTTTCAGTAGCTGCCCACAGATGTGCCTGACTTAAAATCAAAATGACCAAATAAGAAAATCAGCCGATGCCAAGTGATTAAAACAATAGGTACAATCAGCTGACTGAATGATCTGGCCGATCGATCAGTCGACCTCTACACACTACCTGATAAGTGGTTGAACCTTTTAAAACACAACTGTCCTCTGATTGTCTGGAGGGTGAAATGGACCCAAAGTCTCCTTGATTATTTGTCTCAGACCGGGGCATCAAACATGGGAAACTTTTAAACAACTACCCCGTGTGTTTGTGTGTGACTCCATAGAGAAACAGAATGTGTCTCAGTGTGTTAGAGAACTGCTAATGTTTTATATCATCCTGTGGACACGGTGTGGTTGGACGTCCCTGAGGACTGTGAACATGAGCAGACTGTGGGTCCCAGGCAGGTGCAATAGTCTCCCTCTGGGACTCCCGTCAGTAAACCCCCCCCATGGGTGCATTAAATCACACCTGAAAATTGTTTTTGTAGTTGACATATGATGTTTTGCTTCCAGTGTGTTTGGTCTTTCGCTGTAATTCTGTTTTTTTGCGTCTTTTATCCTGTTATCACTTTACAACCCAGGTCTAGAAAAGCGTCTCCGTTTAGTCACTTCAACACTAATAGTCAGGGTGCGATTCATCAAAAACCCAGTGTGTGGGTTTTTTTTTTTCCTTCTTTATTTTTCTTTCTTTAATTTCCTTCGCAGTCATGTTCTGTAATCGGTTCTGGGTCGGCCAGGAAGGGGTCAGGGGGTGAAGGTGACTCGTGGCTCCAGCTTTACAGACTTCACCGCTTCCCAGTGCAGGGAGGACATCGCATGTGCTCTTCACCGCCACAGTACAAGGGTCACTCTCATGAACCTTCGCTCCTTTTCCACATCAGACCCTTTCACTGTTGAACAAACTCGTCTCACAGATTCTTCCACTTCCTTACGCACTCGACTGAATCTATGTTCATATGAGCAACAATGAACTCATGTAATAATAATAATAATAAAAACAACAATAATACTACTACTACTACTACTAACAACAACAATAATAATAATAATAATAATAATAATAATAATAAAAACAACAATAATACTACTACTACTACTAATAACAACAACAACAATAATAATAATAATAATAATAATAATAATAATAATAATAATAAT
>CM035799.1:45373541-45408541 GCA_020466265.1 Siphamia tubifer | reverse complement strand
ATCTTAGTTTATGTATTTATATATGTATGTAATTATAGAGTCACTTGGGTTTTTAATCACATGTATAAGTTGAGGATTTCTTGTGGTGTCTTTTTACAGAATGTATTTCATAAATAAAATATTGATTCTTCTGTATGTAATAATATATACTAAATTGATTGCTTGATTGTTGTAATGAATCTTAAGTGCAGTGTTTTACATCTACCTGCTATTTCTGATCATATAATGTAACCTTTATGGACCTCAGCATCAGTGAAACACCTTTATTTTTATTGTATTTTTTTGTTTTATTCTACTGGAACATCCACATGGACTGAACTCTTCCTCCAGGTTCAACTGTTTCCTTCTCTCAGTTACTTTTACTCTTGTCTTTTTTTTCTCCTTTACTAATATTTCCAAGATTTCACGAAGCTGTTTGTGTTTTGAGTGACAAGTATGACCCGCCTCTGGAGGTTCGCTGACTCTATTTCTAATCTAACAGCTGTCTGGGGTGTCTACATGTCTGACACCTGCGTCCACACTGACTTCTGTGGAGCAG
This sequence comes from Siphamia tubifer, assembly GCA_020466265.1. Lineage (NCBI taxonomy): Eukaryota > Metazoa > Chordata > Actinopteri > Kurtiformes > Apogonidae > Siphamia > Siphamia tubifer. Next base: position 45,408,003 of record CM035799.1, on the reverse strand, counting down.
ACTCCCTCCTTTTGTTATGATCACTAAACACAGGATGGACCCAAATGTAGAAGTCAGACACATGCTACTGCTTTTATAGATTTTATTAATAACAATAACAACTAGTGTTCACAGTCTCGCTCCTATTTTGTACCAATCTCAAGTTTCTATGACAACCTGTTCTTGAATTAGAGTCAATAATGTTTTGACTTTGAATTTTGACCTTTCTGCTAAATGCGACCTTGACCTTTGACCTTTTGCAATATTGATAATTTTGTTATATGTATATATGTGTCAGTGTGTGTCATATTATGATAATATATCCACTATTGATTAAGTTATAGCGTGATATGTCTGTTTGACACACACAGTGTTACACTGGTTAATTTTTCCACATGTCACCTTTGACCTCCAGAGATCTGAAAAACTATTGGCCATAGGTGATAACACCAGGCATGACAATTATAGAAATCTTCATTCTGCATCGTTTGGTACCAATCTGAAAGTTTTGTGACCCTCTGTTCTTGAGTTATCACTGATAATGTGATTTTAAACTTTTAGTTGTGACCTTGACCTTTGAACTTTACTCAAATAGATCATTGCATCTGATGCACATTAGCTATATGTATATGCTCATATAATTTCATAGTGATATCTCAAGTATTAATTGAGTTATAGCATGATATGTCTCTGCGGACACACACACACACACACACACACGCATACACACACGCATACACACACATACACGCACACATACATGCACACACACACACACGCACAAGATGATGACAATAACCTCATCCAACCAATGTTGGGCGGGACTTAATAAAAAGTAATATTGTGGACTCCTTAAGTTTCCACGGGGAATCAGGGAAACGGAGAATCTCCTAAACTGAGGAGTAAGTCAGACAGACAGAGGTAACAGGGAAAATCCAGTACAGTCCAGAAAGGGGGTCAGGTCCAGGATCCAAGACATAATGAAGTAGCAGAACACTAGAAATCTATACAGACAGAAACCGAGTAACCAGAAATGCAGAAGCAAAGTCAGACACTGAAGATAACCGCTCATAAATTGCAACAAAGGTAGACAAACTTGCACTGACACAAGAGGGGCTTATTTATCAATAAATGTTCTGCACTTCTACCTTCATGGTTCAAAGCTCTTTACATTAGCCTCACATTCACCCATTCACACACACTCATACACCAGTAGGTTCCTAAGGTTCTGTCAGTCCTACTGGGAGACTAACAAAGGGTTCAGTGTCTTGCCCAAGGACACTTTGACATGTGGACAGCCAGAGCTGGGATGCGATAAGTCGACCCTTCAGTCATTGGACGACATTTAATGTTTGATTCTGATGAACAGGCTTTTAAAAAAAATATATACAGCGGTGTTGGTGCTATTGTCTTTTTGTAAAAACTGTCATTGCCTCTGTTTGTCTGATCCCCAATATATATACGTATATATATATATATATATATATATATATATATATATATATATATATATATATATATCATATATATACATGATTTCATGATTTTAGAATATTCAAATATTCGTGACACGCTTGAATATAGAATGCTAATTTCGTTTCAGTTGGACAGAATATCATATTTACTTCTGTTTTACGTTGGCCAACAGGGGCAAATGAACAGCATTGACAAAATGCTGCAAAAAGCCCCTCACCTGGCATACCTCTGTGTGACCACAACGTCTGTGCCATCAAAGCGTGTTTTTGACTAATAGTGAACAGGGCATTTCTTTAAATCAGGGGTCTCAAACTCATTTTCTTCAGGGGCCACATTCAGCTTGATTTGATGTCCAATGGGCCAGACCCGGAAAAAGAAAACATAATAACCAGCAAATATTGAGAACTACACATTTTTTTCATCGTTTTAGTGCAAAAAAAACACCCGTTACATTAAGAAAATACATTTTTATGGATCAGTTCTACAAAGACACTAAACATTTAGTAACAGAAGGAGAACATTTTTCCAAATTGTGTCTAATTTTCTTTAGATATTTCAGGTTATTCACATTTTATTGTTACGGGATAGTTTGTAAATGTAAATATTTTCATAATTTCATATTTTTCTGCAGTCAAACAATGACACAAATTGGAACTTGTCATCATTTATAGGCAAAGAAAAAAGCTGATATATATATATATATATATATATATATATATATTCATAAATTCTGATTTTATATTTATTTAAAGTTTATTAAAAATGTTTGCGTGACACCAATTCAACCAATCAGAGGCCGTTTTTCAACATCACCCTAGAAACAAGGGATTTTGTTTACTCGAGAAAGCTTTGATGTGAGGCCTCCCATTGAATCAAATATATAATTACATAGATTTCTATTTCAGGGTTGTCTAGAGGGAATCCTGATCTTTCCAACGGTACCAAACATGACGACGAAATACCTAACGTGAGCACGAAGGAAAGTCGTGTTTTGAGCCAATTTTTCTTTGTTTTAGACTTAATTACTGTCAGAGTCAGTTGTTGTTCTTCTTAAAAGACATGATTTGAAACATTTACAGTTGGAATTTCACAAAAACTCATAGTTAGAAGTGTTCATGAGACACTTTACTGGGATTTTATGCATAAACTTCAAATTCGACAGTGTTGACCCATATAACGTATGAGGATATATATATATATATATATATATATATATATATAGTATTTGTATGTCAGTGCCTGAGCTGAACAAGTGTGTGTTTCCTTTCATCCTACTTGATCAGAACATCCCATCCATGTTTTAAGGTAAAAGCGAAGCACATCACAGTCATCCTCACAGGCTGTTTCTGTCTCACCAGTCGGACCCTGGGGGCCCGGGGCGACGACTCATCAACCCGCTGATGTGTCTGGCGGTGACGGGAGCTTCCAATCCAATCTCTATTTCATTCAATTATCATCCCCTGGAACAGGCCTGTGCGTTGTTTGCCCTGGAGTCGAAGTCATGTGGCAGCGGCAGGAGCTGCTCTCTTCACCACTGTGTTCAAACACACACAGAGCTGCGATTCACATCAACCCACTGGGATAGAAACACACCCTCCCAGGTACTGTGTGGCCTCAAACCCACTCCTGTTAAAAGAAAACATCTGATTGAAAACACTGACCTGTTATATGTGCAGTTTAATCAACCATCGCTTTAAAAGAACAAATGTCTGACAAGTCCAGAACAAACAGGCTGTGCTTTGTGATCAAACCTGGAGCGGTTCCATTGATAATTAATTGCGCTTACACTTTGGTGGTTCACACAACACTTGTCATAGTTTTGAAACACCAAATGATTTCACTGCAGTGCTAACATTTGTGAAGAGAAAAAAACCCTGCCCATATCCACTCACAGAAACCCTGGGTGGCATCATTGTTACTGCAGTTACTGCCACATTTATTGTCACATGTCCAAGGTTTGGCTTATAATGAACAGAAACTCTTTTGTTTCTAGACAGAACGCAGCTGAATTGTTCCAGCAGGATATGAAAACAGTTTGGACTTTTGGAGTGGGTTTATTTCACAGAAAGAATTGTGTTGGAGCAGAGCTGTACCTGCTTATGTTTTATAAAGAGGTAGTTAAACTTTACACTTTCTTCTATTGTATACAACCAAACACTCACTTCTATTCTATTTGTAAAGCTCTATATCACAACACTGTTGTCTCCCAGGGCTTTCCACAGTTAGTTGGATATAAACAAACCAAAGTCAAACAGCACACGAAAGAAATGGATGAATGTTCCAGGCATCGACTGTCCTTAGACCACAGATTTAAATGTTACAACAACCAAAGGTTCAAACCCAACCTGTGGGATCAATTTGCAAAGTGCAATAATTTCACAGTAAAGGCTGTTGAACTCATTTGGTTCAGATTCCACATACACACTCATATGTGACCCACCACCAGTAAACCAGGCATACTGTAAGTGTGTGTAAATCCAAACAGAGTTATGTGTGTATCTTGGTAGAGTGGAAACTAAGGTTTAAGATGGTGAAAAAATGATGTTTCTATCACAAGTAGAACCAAAGTTATGGTCATTTTAATATCCACATTTGGACATATTTTGCAACTTGCATATTTTTAGATATTGTCCGTTAAAGTTTTGGACTGTTTTGGGGTAGGAAGTCCTTAGCAACGCATAATAATTTGTATCCGATTGACACAAATTGTTGACAGATGTTAAAGGACACTCTGATGGACATGTCACAGAAGTTTTATATATTATAATAATAGGACAGAAGTGTGACGTATTATAATCATTTGGCTTACACCATTGGACAGAACATTCAATATAAGCTTTTACCTCGTACCAAACACTTGGGTGTTTACCCACGGAACGGAGATCGTTTTGTTCGGCCAAAAGAGGTGGAAGTCGTCTTTGTCTTTGCTCAGCAATACCTGAACTTTTGTCACCGCTTAAATAATTGACTCAATAAACACCTTTATTGATTGAATATCAATGTAATGACCACAGGAAGTGAACATAGAGGTGTTAAGGTACCGTTTTTTGATAAGGTGTAAACACAAATAACAAATCACCTTCCAGCCTAAATTTGGCTGTAGCTCTGAACGGCTCAGCGCGACTTATGCCTGGTTTCGTGGTGGTGGGTCACATATGATCTACAGTCAAATAATAACAGAACAAGTACAGTGGTACCTGTACTTACAAAAGAATACAAGTTATGAAAAACCTTTTTGTACATTAACATACGTAACTACCGAATGTACGTATCATCCCATTGTCTATGAAGGAGCTACCCATAATGCTTTTCCTTACCCTTTGACCCTCATTTATCATGGAGCAGCTGCTGTGTCTCCATGGTAACGCACACACTTTAACGGTCATTTCTCCACCTAGACCAGCGCTTTCTGTTTCAAAACTTCTACTGAACAGTGTGAGAAGAGGATGTGACCCACAGACTATCATCAGCTTAAGGACAATAATTAAAAACATGGACTCCGTTCTACAGAACCTGCGTCTGCTGTGCTGGTCAGATCCAGAACATACATAGACAGCATTGTGGGAAAAGTTCATTTTCTACATGAACTAGTTCAACGTTCAGTTCACACCTTTTTAAAATGAACTAGTCCAGTTCATTGTTTATAATTTAACATTATGAAGTAAAATCACAGTTCAAAAATGAACTAATTAATATTTATGTAAACTGTTATTTTTCTGAATTACTGCCACAGCTCTTTATAAAAGCAAGGATGGCAATTATTTTATCAGTGTTAAGATGAGAACTATGGATCAGAACAGTGAAGACTTATTCATCTTTGAAATGTGTTCATATGTCTGTGAACTCTCTTCTATTCTTTGAACACCTCAAATATTTAGACACCTACTTATTTCCCACTAGAACTGTTTGACTTTTAACAGAAAAAATATCAAAGTTTCTGCAGTAAAATGTTTGATTTTCCATCTTTCTGTTCTCATTTAACTCAAATTCACACGTCAATGTCACATATAATATGTACAGAATATACTTATAGCAAATGAAAATCAGGAAATGGAGTCATTTGTCTCATAATATCAGGATGACGTGTTTAAAAGTACACTCTGAAAACAGAATAACAGCAGAGGTCATACTGGAAAAGTGACTATTTTTCATCTATTCATCTGAACCTGCTTTATCCTCACTAAGGTCACTGGGGTCACTGGGGTCACAGGGGTCACTGGGGGCCTAATCCAGCTCCAATGGGTGAAGGCGGGGTCAGAGGTCACCCTGTATGAGTCTCCAGTTCATCTCAGGGCTGAACATATATAGACAAACAATCACTGTCACATTCACACCTATGGGTGATTTAGATTAACCAGTTAACCAGTTAACTAGTTAACCGGTTAACCTATCAATGCATGTGTTTGGATGGTGGGAGGAGCCAGAGTACCTGGAGAAAACCCACACACACGAGAACATGTAAACTCCACACAGAGACTATTTTTGGTAACTTCTCCAAACATTAAATATGAAGAAACAAATATGTTGGTTTTCATAATGAGTGTGTTTTTAATGTTGTTTTTATTATTTTTCATGTTTTTATTATTTATCCCTGTCTTCTTTCTGTTTTTATTATGTGGGTGCATATGTCTGTCTTTTTGTATCTGGACCTGGAGAATAAAATGATGGTGATGGTGATGATGATGATGATGATGATGATGATGATGATGATGATGATGATGGTGATGATGATGATGATGATGATGATGATGATGATGATGATGATGATGATGATGATGATGATGATGATGATGGTGGTGATGATGATGATGATGATGATGATGATGATGATGATGATGATGATGATGATGATGATGATGATGATGATGAAACTATAGTGATTCTGTCATGAATCCAGCCTCTTTGTTTAGTTTTTCTGTGTCTTCTTGTTGTTTTCTGTCATTGTTAGTGACTGGGCTTTTATTTTGTTATATTGGTTCATGTTCACTCTGGTCTGTTTTACTTCCTGTCACTGGTGGTAACTCCACCCTGTTAATTAACCCTCATGTGCTTCACCTGTGTTCTCCCCTCGTTAAGCCTCAGGTATCCTCTGTGTTAGTGACAGTTCTTTAATCCAACATTGATTGGATGAGATTATTGTAATCACCCTGTCTGTCTGTCTGTCTGCCTGTCTGTCTGTCTGTATCTCTGTGTGGCCGCAGAGACATATCATGCTATAACTCAATAAATACTTAAGATATCTCCATGAAATTACATGGACATATACATATAGCTAACTCGCACCAGATGCAATGAGCTATTTGAGTAAAGGTCAAAGGTCAAAGTCACAATTAACTAAAAGGTCAAAATTACATTATCTATCATAACTCAAGAACGGAAGGTCACAGAACTTTCAGATTGGTAGATTTCTACAATTCTCATAATTGGTGTTATCACCAACGACCAATAGTTTTTGGAGATCTCTGGAGGTCAAAGGTGACATGTGTGTGTGCAATTAACTTGTGTAACACTGTGTGTGTCAAATGCTATAACTTAATCAATACTAGATAATATTACACACACTGATGCATATATACATATAATGACATTTTTATATTGCAAAAGGTCAAGGTCACATTTAGCAGAAAGGTCAAAATCCCATTATTGGTTCTAATTGAAGAACAGGTTGTCATAGAAACTTGGCACAAAATAGGCGAGAGATTAGGTATTCTCTGAATACTTGACTGTTCAGTTTTTACTGTGTTTTTATTGAGTTTCGACTTTGTAACTGCAGTTCATCCAATCAAAAAGGCAGATGGACTGTTTTATACATATATTAAAGAGTCCCTAAATAAAAAGTACTGGGTCAAATCTGAAAGCCTTGTTGTTGTTTCGTGTGTTTCAGTTATCAGCAGCTTTTATCAGACCATGGGCTCACAGCAGAACATTTACCTGAAACAGTATTTCAGGGGTTAAAGGTTAGAAAAAGGAACAAAGACGTGGCAGCCTTAGATCTAAGGAGAAGAATGAGGTGAATACTGGACAATAACTCTGCAAGTGTTAGAGACGACACTCAGCTGAGAGAAGAATAAATATACAAAATGATTGTGTGAAACCTTCCTAATATGTTTTTGTTCTGTTTTCATACCCATCAGGCAAATATATTAATACAACACATGGATCAAGGTGTAGAGTCTGCAAAAATATATATATATATATAATGCATTGAACACAACACTGCTTATTCAACTGCTGTTTATGATGACATGACAACTGGAATGAACACGTAATGGCTCTAAGAGACAGAGACAGTCTATTCTATATATATATATATATATATATATATATATATGTGTGTGTGTGTGTGTGTGTGTGTGTGTGTGTGTATGGATGGCTGCGGAAGTGGGGGCATTCGTGTGTATGTCACTGTCACTAGTGGACATTAGTGAATATGAGCGTGTCACTAGAAAGGGACATTAGTGTATGTGTGTGTGTCACTCGTGGATATTAGTGTGTGTGTGTGTGTCACTAGTGGGGACATTAGTGTGTGTGTGTGACTGTGTCACTAGTGGGGACATTAGTGTGTGTGTGACTGTGTCACTTGAGGGGACATTAGTGTGTGTGACTGTGTCACTAGTGGGGACATTAGTGTGTGTGTGACTGTGTCACTAGTGGGGACATTAGTGTGTGTGTGACTGTGTCACTAGTGGGGACATTAGTGTGTGTGTGTGTGTGTGACTGTGTCACTAGTGGGGACATTAGTGTGTGTGGGTGACTGTGTCACTAGTGGGGACATTAGTGTGTGTGTGACTGTGTCACTAGTGGGGACATTAGTGTGTGTTTGACTGTGTCACTAGTGGGGACATTAGTGTGTGTGTGACTGTGTCACAAGTGGGGACATTAGTGTGTGTGTGTGACTGTGTCACTAGTGGGGACAGTGTGTGTGTGACTGTGTCACTAATGGGGACATTAGTGTGTGTGTGACTGTGTCACTAGTGGGGACATTAGTGTGTGTGTGACTGTGTGACTAGTGGGGACAGTGTGTGTGTGACTATGTCACTAGTGGGGACATTAGTGTGTGTGTGGCTGTGTCACTAGTGGGGACAATAGTGTGTGTGTGACTGTGTCACTAGTGGGGACATTAGTGTGTGTGTGACTGTGTCACTAGTGGGGACATTAGTGTGTGTGTGACTGTGTCACTTGAGGGGACATTAGTGTGTGTGTGTGACTGTGTCACTAGTGGGGACATTAGTATGTGTGTGACTGTGTCACTAGTGGGGACATTAGTGTGTGTGTGACTGTGTCACTAGTGGGGACATTAGTGTGTGTGTGTGACTGTGTCACTAGTGGGGACATTAGTGTGTGTGTGACTGTGTCACTAGTGGGGACATTAGTGTGTGTGTGTGACTGTGTCACTAGTGGGGACATTAGTGTGTGTGTGTGACTGTGTCACTAGTGGGGACATTAGTGTGTGTTTGACTGTGTCACTAGTGGGGACATTAGTGTGTGTGTGACTGTGTCACAAGTGGGGACATTAGTGTGTGTGTGTGTGACTGTGTCACTAGTGGGGACAGTGTGTGTGTGACTGTGTCACTAATGGGGACATTAGTGTGTGTGTGACTGTGTCACTAGTGGGGACATTAGTGTGTGTGTGACTGTGTGACTAGTGGGGACAGTGTGTGTGTGACTATGTCACTAGTGGGGACATTAGTGTGTGTGTGGCTGTGTCACTAGTGGGGACAATAGTGTGTGTGTGACTGTGTCACTAGTGGGGACATTAGTGTGTGTGTGTGACTGTGTCACTAGTGGGGACATTAGTGTGTGTGTGACTGTGTCACTAGTGGGGACATTAGTGTGTGTTTGACTGTGTCACTAGTGGGGACATTAGTGTGTGTGTGACTGTGTCACTAGTGGGGACATTAGTGTGTGTGTGACTGTGTCACTAGTGGGGACATTAGTGTGTGTGTGTGACTGTGTCACTAGTGGGGACATTAGTGTGTGTGTGACTGTGTCACTAGTGGGGACATTAGTGTGTGTGTGTGACTGTGTCACTAGTGGGGACATTAGTGTGTGTGTGACTGTGTCACTAGTGGGGACATTAGTGTGTGTGTGTGACTGTGTCACTAGTGGGGACATTAGTGTGTGTGGGTGACTGTCACTAGTGGGGACATTAGTGTGTGTGTGACTGTTACCATCTAACTTCTGTATTTGGGCTGTCTGACTCAATCTTGCATTTCTCTGTGGATTTTTGCATCACCTGGGATGCATATTATGAGCTTGTATTCTTTTTTGTGAATGAATATTTCATTTTTTTGTTTTAAACTGTCCATATAGGAAACTCCTGAGCTGTTTATTCCTGGTTCTTGTCAGGGTGTGTTTTTGGTTTGTCTTTCTCCTTCACCCTCAGCAGCACCCCTCTGTCCTCTGGGACATTTCAGCTCTGCTTTCACCCAGCAGATGGTCAAGGTCGAGCACTTAACTGGACTGAGCTGCACATCAAAAACTGGTTCCAATGAAAAAAAAAGACAGGACAAAAACAGCCTGAACTCTGACTGCAGCTCTTCTCGTACCCAACACTGGCTCATGAACCACTTCCATGGTGACCCCATAGCTGGGGTCTCAAACATGTGGCCCAGGGGCCAAATGTGGACCGCTAAAGGTTCCAATGCAGCCCCTGAGATTAGTTTATAAAATGCAATAATTCCACAGTCAAGGCTGTGGAAGTGATTTTCAGGTTCAGGTTCTACATACAATCAAATAACAACATAATAACCACAGATGTTCACAAGTCTCTGAAATGAATGTTTTTACATTAGAAGTTATTTAAGGTAATACTGCATTACTGTATTGTTTTGGATTAAGTATGTAGTCATTAAGTGGTGAAAGCATGTAGGCCACTGTACTATATACCCTATTATTACACACTACACCATCAAAATTGATCAGAACAATGTATGTACAATGTGAAGAAACATCCCAAAAGCTTTGTTTAAACTTGATCAAAGTATTTTAACTTAATAGCACAGGATACAAATGTATTTGTGTATGTGGTCTGAAATGAAAATAAGTAACTGAGGAAAATAACATTAATAAATAAATCTTTCTTTACCTTGATGAATTCTGCAAACATGTAGATAAATGTGAATTAATTTCCTTTCTTTTTTTTCTTTTTTTTTCCAATACATGGATGATAAAGTTAATAAAATTGTCATCCATACAAAACACTATGTTTTTGGACTTTTGACCTACAGGCTTTTGATTAAAAAATGATCATTAATAGTATAAAAAATAATGATAGTAAATGAATATATTGTCTTTTTGTTATTATTTATATATAATGATTCCATCAGTTAATCATAGTGTTGGAGCTGAGTCCATTTGAGGTAGTTGTTGTAAGGTAGCACCCACATATATGAGCAGAGGGTGTGTGTGGGTGGACAGTAGTGGTAATAGTGATGATGATAGCAGTAGTGCAAATTATGGATAAATGTCACAGAGGGATACGGTGGGCATTAAGTCTGTCATGCCTCACAGACAGAAGGTTGTCGGTTCTATTCCCACACCAGACCATTCTGTGTGGAGTTCACATGTTGTTGTGTCTCCGTGGGTTTTCTCCAGGTACTCTGGTTTCCTCCCACCAACCAAACACATGCACTGATAGGTTAACTGGTTAATTGGTTAACAGATTAACTGGTTAATTGGTTAACAGGTTACCTGGTTAATCTGAATTGTCCACAGGTGTGAATGTGAGAGTATTTGTCTACATATGTTCAGCCTTGAGATGAACTGGAGACTCATGCAGGGTGTACCCCACCTTCACCAATTATAGCTGGATTGTGTGACCCCAGTGACCTCAGTGACCCCAGTGACCCCTGCGACCCTAGTGAGGATACAGTGTGTTCAGATGACAAGATGAGGTGTCAGAGGTAGCAGCAGGTGTGCAATTTAGTTCCAGTTTTGGGGGGTTGTTCCTACCTCCTCCTGTTAGTCTGGTGTTCTTCTGGCTGGGGGTGGGAGTGTGTGTGTGTGTGTGGGGGGGGGGGGGGGGGGGGGGGGGGGGGCAGACAAACAAACAAACAAAAAGACAGACAGACAAACAAACTGGCAAAAACACAACCTCCTTAAATATGACACCACAAAGAACCCAGATCCAAAAACAGAAAGAAAAGAAAAGGGGAACTTTTTTCACCCGACTTCAAAGCAGATATAATTGTGTGTGCCACTGGGTCATAGGTGTTTATCCAACACAGATCCACCTAAAACATTTCAACAGATGGTGAAATGAGGGGAAAGCAGTGTGGGAAAACAACATCTGTGACACGCTTCTGCTTTTCAGAACACAGATTGTTCTCCCTCCTCCAGAAACAGCAGCTGTCCTCAGATCAGCACCAAGACCATGCAGATCTGGACCATGTGGACTAAGGGGTGGGAGTAAAAAATCCATTCACATATGTACTGGGATTTTTAGTTTTACAATTTTCAAATCTTTTTTTCTTTTTGGTTCAAAAATCTTTATTTCCATATTTAAATAATTCATTAAAATAAATGACATCTTGTCTCCAGCAGAGGGCAAAATGTTTTACTTCAACTATCGACTGTATGACATTATATCTGTTCCCAGAAAAACTTGAAGGGAAGACAGAATGGTGGATAAATACCAAAAAAGTTTGTTTCAGGAGCGCTTCAGTGGAATGACAGCTTTAAACAATACAAAAGAGTTTGCGCAGTGGAATGACAGATGAAAGCTGTTTTATTTGTTTTGTTTATTTTTTTTAAAGGTGTCATTCTGCTCGTTTATGAATGGGAATTAAAAAAACAAAAAAAACACTGGTTTATTTGACTTTTGTTTTGACGCACAAAACCAACTATTTTCCTTTCATTTAAATTTTTAAAATTTCACTTTACAAAAACAAATTCAAAGTCAACAAAAATGAAAAAAATTGACTAAAACCAACCATTATTCATATTCTCACAGTGGAAGTCAGGAAAAACACACATATCACCCTAACCCTTGGCCATGGCTGTTGCCACCTCCAACTCCAGATGTTCCTCGGGGAACCCCCTCAACTTTACTCCATTTTCATCACAGAATTTTCACACTGAAAAACCTGAAAATCCACTGAAACTCGTGCAGAGATTTCTGATGATGACAGACCCATTCTAAAACAAGTTTCCAAGTACGGTTCCAAAGACATAATTCTTGAATATTGCTTGTATTTGTTTTTGCTTTTTTTTCATTTTTGTTGACTTTGAATTTCTTTTTGTAAAGTGAAATTTAAAAAAATTAAAATGGAAGGAAAATGCTGCGTAATTAAATTTTTTTGCTTCAAAATGAAAGTCAAATAAACCTAAACCAGTGTTTTTTTCTTTTTTAATTCCCATTCATAAACACAAAATCCAAAGACCAAAATATACACGGACCAGGGAGTGTTCCTTCACACATTCTGAGCCAATCAGAGACGCCTCATCACTGCATCGTGTGTGAGGACGTACCCCTAAACTGTGTTGTTCAACCTCCAGTCATTTTTCTACCAAAAAACAGCTGGAAACAAAAGCAATCTGGACATTTATTAAATAGAACCAACACACAATGCATTCAGTAAAAATGGAGAACACAATAATATTACACCCAGTGCCACAGTTAAAAATGTAGGAGTTTTATTTGATCCAGATCTTTCATTCAAAGTGCACATTAACCAAACATGTAGAACAGCCTTCTTTCATCTGCGCAACATTAGCCAAAATTAGGAATATTTTGTCTAAAAGGACTGCAGAAAAATTAATTCATGCATTTGTTACATCACGATTAGATTATTGTAACTCCTTACTTGTAGCGTGTCCTAAATATTCCCTAAAAAGTTTCAACTGGTTCAAAATGTAGCAGCAAGATTATTAACAGGATCAAATAGAAGAGAACACATCACCCCTGTGCTCCAAACCCTTCACTGGCTACCAGTTGAGTCTAGAATTAAATTTAAAATCCTCCTCCTTACATATAAAGCCATTAATGGTATGGGTCCCTCTTATCTTAAAGATGATCTGGTTCCGTACCAACCCAATAGAACCCTTCGTTCTCAGAATGTAGGTTTATTGAAAGTTCCTAGGGTTTCTAAAAGTACAGTAGGAGCTAGAGCCTTTAGTTACCATGGTTACTGTCTTATGGAATTAGCTTCCCTTTAATATTAAAGACGCCGACACAGTCTCTACATTTAAAATTAGGCTTAAAACATTCCTGTTTGAGAAAGACTATGGTCAGGTTAGTTAAAAATTATGTGGTGTATGAGTCACAGTTCAGTCTAGGCTGCCCTTCCTGACAGTGTCTGCGTGGGAGCCATGGACGACAGGATCTGCAGTGTCTCGCCTGTGCCGACCTGTGACCCCGGACCACCGCCCCTGCCTGTCTGGACCAGCCCCCCTTCCTGCATTTATACATGGACGTTCATCTATAGCCTGTCCGTCCATGGGAGTGGATCTGTCCTTCAATGTGGTTCTCCTCAAGATTTCTTCTTTTTCCCACTGGGTTTGGAAGTTTTTTCTTGCCGAGAAGGAGGGTCTAAGGACAGGGGGAGGGTCTAAGGACAGGGGGAGGGTCTAAGGACAGGGGATGCTTGGGACTTTTTTCATGTATCTCTGTAGTTGATTGTGTTTTTGTAAAGCCCTGTGAGACGACTTTGTTGTGATTTAGGGCTTTATAAATAAAATTGAATTGAATTAATATTAATGAAATAACCATAGAATGACTCCTTTAACTGACGACAGAAAATTATGACCGGACAACGTTGATGCAATCGACCATCAGTCAAACGATCATCGGTTAACACCTAGACCTGACATATGTGTATCTTTGTGATTTGACATGTAGGAGCAGTGGTGTTTGTCTGTGCAGTCTGTACATACGGCCGTGTGCTCTCGCTGTCATGACTAATATTAATCAAGTTTTGGATTCTAAACAGAAATGACACCAGACATTTACATTATCCTGGACTGTGTAATAAATGGAGTTAATTAGTGCTGTCACCCTGTCTGGTACTGAAGTGTCTGTGGTGGTCTTTAGCCTGGTGGGGAGAGAATGTGGCCTGTAAATGAAAAGGTCACAGGTCACACTCTGACAACAGTGTGTGCATCAGTGCACAGCAGACGTGGACGCTGAGACGTCATGTATGGAACTGTGTAGCATTTAATCACTGATTAGCTTGTAAACACTCGATACATTATTTATAACCACTTATTTACAAGACAACAGAACTCTTTAGTGCATTTGATTTCTTTATTAGTCTGTTAAACACATCACCCCCATTCATTACACTTTAAACTCCTCCTTACCTTCAAGTCCCTTCATAACCTGGCCCCTCCTGACCTTTGACCTGACCCCTCCTTACCTTTACGACCTCCTCCAACAACACCGCCCCATCCGTCATCTTCGCTCTGCTAATTTAAACCCCCCCATGCCCACCGTCCGCACCAAGCATCAGATTTTGGAGGACCGAGCCTTCGCAGTCGTTGACCCCCAACTCTGGAAGTCTTTCCCACTACCCATCAGGAACTCAGACTCACTATCCACATTCACATCCTGTCTTACCCTTTTCAAATTGGCTTTTTCTTAGTTTTTATTTTAGTTTTTATTTACTTATTTAGTTATTTTTGTTATGTACAGCGTCTTTGAGTGTCCAAAAAAGCACAATATAAGTTTGAGGTATTATTATTATTATTAATAATAATACTAATAATAATAATAATAATAATACTAATAATAATATATATATATATATATATATATATATATATATATATATATATATATATATATATGCGTCAGTGTGTGTAATATTATGATAATATATCCAATATTGATTAACTGATAGTGTGATTATGTCTATGTTTGACACAAACAAACACTTACACAAGTTAATTTGGCCACATGTCACCTTTGACCTCCAGAGATCTAAAAAACTATTGGTGATAAAACCAAATATGAGAATTGTATAAATCTTCATTACGATTTGTTTGGTACCAGTGATTTTGACCTTTTAGTTCATTGTGACCTCGACCTTTGACCTTTACTGCATCTGATGCACATTAGCAATATGTATATGCCCATGGTGATATCTCAAGTATTCATTGAGTTATAGCATGATATGTCTCTGTGGACACACACACACACACACACACACACACACACACACACACACTCACACTCACACACGCACACACACACACTCACACTCACACACACACACGCACACACACACACACACTCACACACGCACACACACACACACACACACACACGCACATACACACACACACTCACACACGCACACACACACACACACACACGCACATACACACACACACTCACACACACACACACACACTCACACTCACACACACGCACACACACACACACACACACACACACACACACACACACACACACACACACACACACACACACACACACACTCACACACACACACACACACACACACACACACACACACACACACACACACACACACACTCACACACACACACACACACACTCACACTCTCACACACACACACACACACACACGCACACACACACACACACGCACACACACACACACACACGCACATACACACACACACTCACACACGCACACACACACACGCACATACACACACACACTCACACACACACACACTCACACACACACACACACACACACACACACACACACACACACACACACACACACAGTGATTACAATAATCTCTCACAACCAATGTTGGGTGAGATTAATTACAGAAAAAAACACTGGGTTTTTAACATATTTCAATCACTGTCATAACTGCCAAACAGTTAAAACTAAACAAACAAATAAACAAACAAACAAAAACAGAACAACAGGTTTAACATTTGAAAGAAAAAAGATTTATTGTCCCAGAAAAGCTATTTTTAAAAACAGAAAAGTTAGATCATAGTTATATGACCTTTAAAAGAGGTCAACAAAATACACAGGTGGTCAAAGTACTCACATTGTGTACTGCAGTAGAAGTACAGCTACTGGTATGAGAAAAAAACATCCAAAGATCGAAGGGTTGGCAGTTTGAGTCCCGTCTCTGTCTGTCCACATGTCCAAGTGTCCTTGGACAAAGACACTGAACTCTCCCAGTAGGACTGACCTTTGACCTTAGAACCTACTGGTGTATGAGTGTGTGTGAATGGATGAATGTGAGGCTAATGTAAAGAGCTTTGAACCATGAAGGTGGAACAACTATAGAAGTGAAGAACATTTAACATAACGTCATTTTGACCTTTTAAACGTCCGTCATCTTGACTGACGCGCCACTTCAACCACTCACTTTGAACTCAAGCTGTGACTCAGAACGACGGCAGGAAGAAGAGTCATACTGCAGCAGACCATTAACACAAAGGCCACAGTTTGGCTGCACCTGAACGCACCGCTGCTTGTCTGGGACTGACCATTGTCGTATGTGCAGGAAAATCTGAGCAGAAAAAGCAACATCAGCAACAGCCAGCGGATAGTCTGTCAACTTCCCTCTGGAAAACTGGTCGACCAGCAGCTTTCACAACTTGGTCTTAACGTGTCAATGTCCCCGAAACATCCTCTGGCATATGTCTGAAATGATTTGGCTCTGTAGGGAGATACCAGAGTACTGTGGACAAACACTGAAGAGGAACCCAGCGCCCAACACCAACGACGGCCAGTCATGGGAACTTCCACTCCTTCGTTTTTCTACACGATACTCAGATGGTTGTGTGAGCTTAGCCTGTAGTATAATAATTAATAATAATAATTAATTTTATTTGATGGCGCCTTTCAAGACTCCCAAGGACACCTTACATAAAAAACAGATTAAAAATACAGTTAAAATGCAGTTAAAAATTACAATGAATACAGTTAAATTACAATTACACTGAAAAATACTGTTAAAATGCAGTTAAAAATGACAATGAATAGGCAGCTCTGAAGAGGTATGTTTTGATTTGAGATTTGAAAGTGTCCAGAGAGTTTATTTGACGGAGGTGAGTGGGTAAGGAGTTCCAGAGTTTAGGGGCAGAATGGCTGAATGCTCTGGCCCCCCCATCGTGACCATTTTGACTGTGGATGTGGAGAGGAGAGCAGTCGAGCAGTATGGTCGAGCAGTATGGTGAAACACAGCCAGATGATGTGAGTCACGTTACAAATTTACCACAAAATAAGAAAGACAAAAAATGCGGAGAAAAATAACATGCTAAAATTCACCAAAATTCACAAAGTAACAGAAAAATCAATGAAAAATTCTAAACAGTTTCATTTCATATTCCAAAAATCTTCAAAAATACAGAAAAAAAACCCACCCAAAAATCTAATAAAATACAAACATCTGCAAAAATATGAATGTGTAAGACTGAGGAGTTAAGAGGATTCATACTGTATATTTGTTAAAAAAATATATATATATACTGGCAGTGTTCACCCAATAGACTGTTTACATTTATCTTTACAGAATTATTATTTACACATTTAATTATTCTTATTTGTTGAATCTGCCTTTCTGTATCACATCTGCTAATTTGAGGTTGCTGGCTCCTGGTTGGCTGCTTGAGTCATGTGAGTTGTTGTTGTCAGGAAGGTTAAAGTGTTAGCGACATGTGTGCTAATTAAAGCACTGTTCATCCTGCAGTTTAATTTTATAAACAGTGCACCATAAACCATCAACAAACCCTCACGTTACAACAAAACAACTGTAAACAAAACTGGTTCATTTAATTACAAATTTGTAATCAGATTAATCATAGCGGTGCATTAATCCACAATAATGTGTTCATCTTTTATGGATTCTAATTATCTCTTTCAACGAGTTAAACATGCTTTGGGTCAAATTGAGGCAGGAACAAAGAAACTTAACAGGAGAGTTAAATGGAGCAGATGTGTGTTCAGTCAGAATAAGGTGTGTTTGTGTTGGAATGGGACGGCTGTCATATATAAACACATGCTGAAAAAGAGGAAATCTGCCTTCAGAGCCTTTGGTCTGTGCAGCGACAGTGTTAACAACTGCTCCAACAAACTAGGTAAGTGCACGGTTATTCATTTTTCATAATGTAAAGCATCTGTCATCACAGTATCTGTCAAGGATGCATCAATTCTAACCCACAACATAACAGTAAAGTAACATAAACAGTAAATGTAAATGTGGACTCATTATCTTTAAAACAAGCTGCTATACATAGTCTATGCATGTTTATTGTTCAATCAGACACTCCAAATGATGAGGTTATGGTTCTGTAGTCTCTCTGACAAAGAAAACTCAGACATATAAAAGTATATTTATATGGTAATTGTGTCTATAAGTGAAGACAACAGCTGTAGACACTGACTGGAAACTGCTTTAACCCACAAACACCCGCAGCTACTGTGGTGGAAACTACAAAACTTAACTTTTCTCTCTATTTAGTCCTTCTTAACCCTTGGATAATGGTGAAAATTAATGACATTAATTATGTTGGGGGTCATTTTTACCCAGACTATACAAACTATTCAGAGAATGTCTAATCTCGCCCCTATTTTGTACCAATCTCAAGTTTCTATGACAACCTGTTCTTGAATTAGAGCCAATAATGTGATTTTGACCTTTCTGCTTAATGTGACCTTGACATTTGACCTTTTGCAATATTGATAATTTTATTATATGTATATATGCGTCAGTGTGTGTAATATTATGATAACATATCCAGTATTGATTAAGTTATAGTGTGATATGTCTATGTTTGACACACACAAACACTGTTACACAAGTTAATTTGGCCACATGTCACCTTTGACCTCCAGAGATCTAAAAATACTATTAGTTGTAGGTGATAACACCAATTGTAGAAAACGTCATTCTGCATCGTTTGGTACCAATCTGAAAGTTCTGTGACCCTCCGTTCTTGACTTATAACCCATAATGTGATTTTGACCTTTTAGTGAATGTTGACCTTGACCTTTGACCTTTACTCAAATGGATCATTGCATCTGATGCACATTTGCTATATGTATATGTCCATGAAATGTCATGGGGATATCTCAATTATTCACTGAGTTATAGTTATATATGTCTCTGTGGACACACACACACACAAAGTGATAACTGTGTGTGTGTGTGTGTGTGTGTGTGTGTTAATTGTTAATATTAACAATAATATTTAATGGGTGAGATTAAATATTATTGTTAAGCGAGAAACATTGATGAACACCTCGGCTATTCCTTGGCAGAGTATATGTATATATATATATATATATATATATATATATATATATATATATATATATATATATATATATATATATATATATATATATATATATATACCTATTTTAGTGAAGGGCATAACAATGACGTTGACAATGGTGGGGACATACTTTGATGACTTTCGACTTTCTCGTGAGGCACAGCAAAAATAAATGAATCAATCAATTAATAAGAATGTGCCTAAAAGAGATGAAATAATGTCTCATTTTGTTTTGGTCAACAAAAACAAAGTGATATTTTAGGAACATTTTTATTTCATAAAGGACTCATTCTATGCTTATTTATTAATATTGTTGTTCTTCATTGTTATTGAATTCATTGTGTGTTGGTTCTATTTATAAAAACGTTCAGATTGTTTTGTTTCCAGTTGTTTTTTCACGGTAGAAAAATGACTGGAGGTGGAACAACACAGTTTACTTCTACTTCCTCATACATGTCCATGACGCGGTGACCAGGCTTCTCTGATTGGCTCAGAATTAGTGAAGGGACACTCCCCCCTCCCCTCTGGCTCTGTGTGTGTTTACCTTTACCAGAGTAGCATCCAGCTAGGTTTCGTGCCGTTGCTTGTTCTGAAAACGTGCAGTAAAAAACAGTCTTTATTTCCACAGAGACACATGAACTAGTTTGATCCAACAGCTACTGTGGCGCCATCTGCTCTTGTAGATGCTAATGCTAATGCTACTTCAGATTGGCTGCCAGGGACAGGTTTAACCCCATGTGGGTGACGCTAAAGTCCCTCTGTCATCAGATGGACCGTCTTTTTCTGGGTCCCTGGTTCCTGTTGTTGTGAATGCAGTATGCAGCCAGTGGAGGTGATGAACCACTGTCAAAGGAGCATGTGTTGGTAAGTCTGGGTGAGCCATCACCATGGTAACGCTGGGTGAGCCATCACCATGGTAACGCTGGGTGAGCCATCACCATGGTAACGCTGGGTGAGCCATCACCATGGTAACACTGGGTGCGCCATCAGACTCCAAAAGTACAAAAGTGGAAAAGTGTTTTTCAGCGGAATGACACCTTTAAGCCACATTTCGTCTCTTTTTTATTGCATATTATATTTAATTATAGTTATCGTCATCATTCATCGTTATTCGTCTAGTCTTGTCTTGTTTTTGTCACATGATAAAAGTTTGTTGACAACAATATTGAGTCAAACTTTCATTGAGGAAAGTAACACTACAAAAAAATAGAAAGGCCATACGTCCATACGTCCATACGCAATTTTACACACAAGGTTTTAGTTGTTTTAGATTAAATAATTATCTTCATTGGAAACTGCATGATGCAAGAGGTTTTTTTTTCAAATATATTATTTTTATTTATTCATAATTATTTTTTTAATGGAAGGTCATTTACAATGGACAGAATTTTCAGGTAAAACTGTGAAACACGCATTTAAAAGGCTTTTCTCCAAAAATGACAGTGCACCTTATAAGATCCCCTTACGTATGGATTCATGCTGGTTGTGCTTAGTGACTTGGAATTTTCACTTTTTATGTCATAATTTTGGCTTTTTATCTCATTATTTTAGCTTTTTCTCTCAATTTAGACTTTTTATCTAATGATTTTGACTTCACTCATGCCCCTTATAATCCAGAAAAAAACCCTCGTTGATAGTGCACCTTATAGTGTAGAAAATATGTTATGAAATTATATGAAAATATATGAAAATATATGAAAATGTCCAATATTATATTTGTCACATACATGTGAAACCTATATCTGAGCATAAGTTCAAACTTATACTTTTCTATGGATTCCTTCTGTGTGGGGTACAGAGGATGACACAGTAAATCTGTTCTGTTCATTGCAGCAAAAGATATTAGGAACAAAAAAAAGAAAAAAACCATGATAAAACTGCAGAATGTCTTGGTAATACTGTAAATGCTGTCAAAACAGAGGCTCCTTCACTCTTCTAAGCATCAATATGTCACAGCTGATCACTGCCAAACACACTATCTTGCTCCTCCCCCCTCCTTGTTCAATCTCAGATCCCCATAGTGAAGCTGCGGGCTATAATAGCAATTTTAACATGAACCAATGTCGACCGACTGGAAAAATAGACTGTGACTTGCTCCGAATTGGAAGTATATAGTGGACCAATTACCCCTGTGGTGATGGCAATATAGTGGTGCAGCTATAGGCCGGAGCTGCTGCGGGTGTAATTGATGTTGCTCGGTGGCTGCCAGAGAGGTTGGAAGCATGTAGACCACAGAGACATTTCCTCTAATAGGCCCTGCCAGGGGTCACGGCACACGCTCCAGCCAAGACCACCTCCACCCTGAGCGGCTCGCTGCTGTCCAACAGCACACACTGCAGACTGGGACCAAAGCCACCACCAAGCTTTTCTCTTTTTTATTTACTACACTAAAACTTTATTATCACACATAAAACACATCTACACTACCAGCTTTTCCATGGCACCTAAGCGTAAAATGTCAGATTTTCCATTAAATCCCAAATGCAATTATTTCTTTACATTTCATACTGTAGGTCTTAAAATGATTACAATTTTTACCGTAGGCACACTGGACTATAAGACGCATTAAGCAAAGTCAAATTATGAGATAAAAAGTCAAAATTACGACATAAAAAGTCAAAACCACGAGATAAAAAGGCAATATTATAAGATAAAAACTCAAAATTATGAGATAAAAAGTCAAAATTACGACATAAAAAGTCAAAACCACGAGATAAAAAGGCAATATTATAAGATAAAAACTCAAAATTATGAAATAAAAAGGCAAAATTCATTGCATTTTTAAAAAACAACAACATCCTATTAATAGACTAAGCTTTGCTGTTTCATAAAGCTTCATTTAAAATTCTAATGAAATACTGGACCATGTTTTTTAAAAAGAATGCAACAAAGTCTTACTACCACTGAAGATGTGATGTTGTTTAGAACTTTAGAAGAGTTAGTCTAGTGTCAGTGAAAACACATGCTCTAATGTTAACACAGTTTGATCAAAACAGCAAAAGCAGAATTTGTTAATATTCATCCAAATGGTGTGATTTTAATGTCAACTATATGTATGTACTAACAATGATCTAAAAAATGAACTAAACTGATTTTACATGACAGAATTATTATGTTTTAAATCTACTTAGTGAATAATAATACGAATACTAATACTACTACTCCTAATACTAATAATACTAATACTACTACTACTACTACTACTAATAATAATAATACTAATACTACTAATACTACTACTACTACTACTACTACTACTAATAATAATAATAAGAGCGTCCCCTCCTAATGAAGACAGGTCCACCAAGGACGTTATGTTTTTGACAGTTTGTCTGTCTGTTAGTTAGCAAGATAACTCCAAAAGTTAGAACGGATATTGCTGAAAATTTGGGGGGTGTCACGAGGAACAAATTATTACATTTTGCTGATGATCTGGAAGAGATCCTGGATTGTGGATCACTTTGACATGTTACATTGCAGTGAATGGAGATTACATTTCAAAGTGATCCACAATCCAGGATCTCTTCCGGATCATCAGCAAAATCTAATCATTTGTTCCTCGTGACACCCCCAACATGTCATGACATTTTCAGCAATATCCGTCCATAACTTTTTGAGTTATCTTGCTAATAGTCAGACAGACAGTCAGACAGACAGACAGACAGTCAGACAGACAGACATATCGTCCTTGGGGGGCCTCTCTTCATTGGGAGGGGGAGGTCTGCCTTGGCAGAGGTAATAAAGTTATGAAGCTTTAAGTTGCACTAGTTTTGGAAGGATGAGTTTATTTAGTTTTGTTGTTAATTCGACATTTCGAGGTAATTATTAGAAAGTTAGAATGTTTGGATGATAGAATGTAATTTACAAAAACACCATCTACTAAAGCCCCCAAAGGTGTTTTATTCTATCGTCAGCTAATTGCATTATTTTTCACACCTGTGTTTTCACCAGAGCCCCCCCCCCACCCCCCATACACATTAGTCCAGTAGTTTTTACATCATCCATTACTTGACAAATAACATTCTTTTTTTTATTTTACTTATGAAGATATAGAGAAGCCTGATAAGCATATGTGTTTTATCCACTTTAGGATCATATTATCCTGTGCTCTATAAAGTGTTCTGTAAAGATAACGATGCCTGGTCGGTTTTATGGGCACATGAATCATCTAAATATGAGTCCATGATGGACTGTGCTTATATGGAACCTAATGAGCCTCAGATGATAGATATCACATTCATTAAGAGCAAACACATTTGAATAACCAGATTTTAGGAAATGATTGATTTGTCTGTGAAAAGCACCACCTCAGGGTTTTATAATTAACATGCGTCACAGTGAACCTTAGAGAACAATCCACCCGTATTGAGTCGAACGCTCGCATGAATTCCAGCTTTAGAGGAACAAATGGAAAAAGCCCTTGAACTGATGGAAACCATGAAAGGAATTAATGAACATTTGCTTCAAACTTTCATACATTTCATGAACCTGGGAATTGGGGTCATAAATGCACATTACAAATGGAACCTATATATATATATATATATATATATATATATATATATATATATATATATATATATATATATATATATATATATATATATATATATATATATATATATATAAAGGAAAGAAAAGGGAGCAGAGGGGGGGGTGGCAATAAAGTTAAAAAAAAAAAAAAGACAAAATCGAAATGGCCTTTTCCACCTTCATGGTTCAAAGCTCTTTACATTAGCCTCACATTCACCCATTCACACACACTCATACACCAGTAGGTTTGTAAGGTTCTGTCAGTCCTACTGGGAGACTAACAAAGGGTTCAGTGTCTTTGTCCAAGGACACTTCCACATGTGGACAGCCAGAGCCGGGACGTGAACAGTTGACCCTTCGATCATTGGACGACCCGCTCTACCAACTGAACCACAGCCGCATTACAAAAGTAAAAATTAATCAGAAAAAGGGGGAAGAAAACAAAAAATGGAACTAGTATTCAGAGAATCTTTGCCCCTATTTTGTGTCAATCTCAAGTTTCTATGACAACCTGTTCTTTAATTAGAACCAATGATGTGATTTTGACCTTTCTGCTAAATGCGACCTTGACCTTTGACCTTTTGAAACATTGATAATTTTATTATATGTATATATATGCATCAGTGTGTGTAATATTATGATAATATATCCAGTATTCAGTATTGATTAAGTTATAGCATGATATGTCTATGTTTGACACAAACAGTGTTACACAAGTTAATTTTGCGACATGTCACCTTTGACCTCTAGAGATCTCAAAAATTATTGGTCATAGGTGATAACACCAATTATGAGAATTGTAGAAATCTTCATTTCACAGTGTTTGGTACCAATCTGAAAGTTCTGTGATCCTCCATTTTTGAGTTATAACCCATAATGGGATTTTGAACTTTTAGTTAATTGTGACCTTGACCTTTGACCTTTACTCAAATGGATCATTGCATCTGATGTGCATGAGCTATATGTATATGTTCATGTAACTTCATGGTGATATCTACAGTATTCATTCAGTTATGTCTCTGCGGACACACACACACACACACACACACACACACACACACACACACACACACACACACACACAGTGATTACAATAATCTCTCCTAACCAATGTTGGGAAAGATTAACAAACAAACCAAAAATGAAAAGGGTCTAAAAGTGAAGTAATGCAGCTGAACAGTGGATGAGTCAGATAATAATGTAACTTAACAGTCATTAAGATTGGTGTAATGTTCAGTTGAAGGTGAATAACTCGTTCCACCTGTTAATTCACTAAATTTCGGTCCTTGTCTAACTCGTGCAAATGTGCCGTAAAAGTAGCCCCCGTCACCACCGGTCTTGCTGTGGCCGCAACAATGACAAAAATGTCTGCGAATTCCTGCGGGACTGAAGTTGTTAGCGGCATGTAGCACAGTTGTGATGTTGTCATGGAGACCTGGTGAACGTTCATAACAGCAGTTAGTTGTCATAGTAACACATTATGGTGCAGCTGTAGCCAAATCAGGGGGCGGGACTTAGGCAATGCTCAGAGCGGCAAAGTTAGAAAGAGAAATGAAATTAGTTTAATGTCTTTGTTGTTTGTTATAATGGTGTTAAACTTTGCAGTGTAATCCACCATAGTACTAGAAAGACACCCTCTGAATTTTGGATTATTTGTGTAGGTGTTAGGTGTTCTACAGACAAACAGGACAGACTACAGACACAGATTTGTTGAATTATAGATAAATATATGTACTTTATACTCTTTACATTTATATAAATATTTGTATTTTATGAACTAACTAACTAATCAGTTGTGTCAGTATGAAAAATAAGTGGCTTCAATGGACACAAATTGTAACGTACTATATCTTAAATCTGACTTTTATCTAAATTTTCCCATTTTATCTCATAATTACCAGTCATTCTCGTAAGTATGAATTTCTTATCTCATATTTATGACTTTTTTTAATCTCATATTAATTGCATTTTTAATTGCATCTGATGTTTTATCTTCCAATTTTTTACTGTTTTATCAAAAAACTTTGCATTTGTAAAAAAAAAAAAATTATATTCATGAACTTTTTATCTAATCTTTTATTGAATGATTACTTTTTTAAAAAATCTCCATTGGGACTTTCCATTGTGTTTTTCCTAAATTTCCTGCCCATACCCACTAAACTGAGTAACTGTCACCTGATCAAAGACATTATCTACACACTAGATGCATTTACCTTTGTACAGAAGTGATGATTTGAAATGAAAACATTGTTTTTCTTCACAACAGCTGGTCTATTGTTAGGTAAAGGCATGGGGGGGGGGGGGGTCCTGCTGAGCACATTCTTACTCAGCAGGACTGTTGCTTTGTTTGCAGGACATACTATACACTCCACTCCTATTTCACAACACCATATACACTTAAATGTTTAGGAACCCTGAAGTGTAGACGTAAACATCACAGCCAAAGACAACCTGATGTCAAACAGCTCATCCTTCAGGCAGCAGCCGTTCAGCTCCACAGGCTGAACTGTCCACCACTAACCATGTTATGATTATTTAACTTCAACACAACTTCAGCCAATCCCAGTGGATTCAGTGCGATGTTGTAATTTTAACCAATCAGTTCAATTAAACTTTATTTATAAAGCCCCAAATCACAACAAAGTCGTCTCACACGTCGTTTACAGAAACACAATCGACTTCAGAAGTAGATAAAAAGTCCCAAGCGTCGCCTGTCCTTAGACCCTCCTTTTCAAAACCCAGTGCGAAAAAGAAGAAATCTTGAGGCGAACCACACTGAAGGACAGATCCAGTCCCATGGACACAATCACTGAGACTTTCCCGCAAAATGTGACCAATCATTTGGGACGTCTGTAGCTGCTCCTCCTGCCTTTTCCTGTTTACCTTAGAGTAAAATGGTAAATGGACTTATATAGCGCTTTTCCACCTTCATGTTGCTCAAAGCGCTAATTCACCCATTCACACTCATAGGTTTCTAAGGTAAGTCCTACTGGGGGCCTAAGTCAGGGTTCAGTGTCTTGCCCAAGGACACTTCGACATGTGTTAAACCAGAGCCGGGACGCGACCTGCCAACCTCTCGGTCATAGGGCGACCTACTCTACCAACTGAGCCACAGCCGCCCATGTACAAAGTACAAAGCAACATGCACGGCAGCAGTTCACATTTAACGACTAAAACCATGCACTAGTACCAACAGGTGCATTTGGAAGAGTAGTTTTTTTGCTGCATTTTTTTCATCCAGGTAATATTTTATTTGTCATATTTTAAAGGTTGTTTTAATATCTCAGTGTCTTTGTTCTACTTTTGTCAGAAACTGCCTCTACTACACAGTACATAGTACTGTAACGGATCACGGAGAACCCAAGCGCAAAACAGGAGCCGTGCGTAAAAGTCCAAACAACTATTTATTCTCACACAGAATAATATCACAATACAGACAAGCGAGGACAGGTCCCCTTTAAAG
The DNA here is from genome assembly GCA_020466265.1 of Siphamia tubifer. Lineage (NCBI taxonomy): Eukaryota > Metazoa > Chordata > Actinopteri > Kurtiformes > Apogonidae > Siphamia > Siphamia tubifer. Next base: position 45,380,311 of record CM035799.1, on the reverse strand, counting down.
TCTCTCAGCGCTGAGCTGTACTTATCCAAGCCGGGCGCAGATGTTCTCCTCTGTACTGAGAGTGAGACTGGTTTCAGGACGGTTCCGGTCCAAGGTCGGGGCTGGCGGCGGGGCTCGTAGTCGGGGTTCGGTCCGGGGTCGGGGCAGGTGGCAGGTATCAGGGTCAGAGTTCGTTCCAGGGTCAGGGCAGGCGGCGAAAGGCTTAACAGGTTCCGGACCAGGTTCAAAAACAGACAGGGATAACAGGCAGAAAACGGAGGTCGGACAGAAATGGGACTGGTACAGGAAATACAGAATTGCTGGAGAATCAGAGGACAGGTCATGATAATCTGGCAGGGGTTTCAGACCAGAATGCGGGCTTATATGCTCCTCACCTGATGGGCACACTTGGGTCCACCAGGTGAGTCACATAATCTAATCAAGAGGGGAAAGCAGAATGAGGTGAGGGGTGAAACACAGGGAGAACATAGAGCAGACACACAGACAGAGAAGGAAACAGAAACTACAAGGTACAGGACATGACAGAACCCCTCCCCAAGGAACGTCTCCAGACGTTTCCACAACAACAACACAAAACACAGAAAACAAGACACGGGAGGGTGGTGGGGGCTCCGGAGGAGGGTCAGAACTCTTCGGAGACGTCAGAGTTCATATCAACATTGTCCTCCTCGTCGTTCTCCCAAGTCATCTCCTCCGGGTCTGACACATCCCCTGGATGGTGTATCCCTAGATGTTCCGGCATCCCCTCCTCGTCTTCATCCATGGGGATCTCAGCCTCCTCCTCATCACTTGACGGAGGGTCAGGGATGTCAAGAGGGGGAAGTTTCTGGCGTCTGGGGTTGGAGTGTTGTCCTGGGTAGGAAGCGTGAAACTGGGTGATTAATCTCTTGTCCAAGATTTGTCGAGCCGGTACCCATGTCCTATCCTCCGGGCCGTAACCCTCCCAGTCTACCAGATATTGCAGGCCTCTCCCCCACCGTCTGGACCGAAGTAGCCTACGGACCGTGTAGGCTGGTGCGCCGTCGATCATCCTAGGGAGAGGTGGAGACTGAGACGGACTCATTAAAGGACTCTCAGAAACTGGTTTTAACTTTGAAATATGGAAGGAGGGATGGATCTTCATGGAACGGGGAAGGGATAATTTGACAGCTACAGGGTTGATTATCTTCTCTATAGTGAACGGGCCAATAAATCTGGGGGAGAGTTTTCTAGACTCGACTCTTAATGGGAGATCCTTGGTGGACAGCCAAACTCTTTGGCCCACCTTGTATGTAGGTCCTGGTGACCTCTTCTTATTGGCGTACAACGCCTGTCTTTTAATTGAGTGCAGCAATGAGGCACGGGTGCTTCTCCAGATTCTTCTACACTTCTTTAGAAAGGAATCCACTGAGGGGGAACTAGAGCTGATCTCAGTGTCAGGGAACAGAGGAGGTAGGTATCCATTACCCACTTCAAACGGGGTCAACCCTGTAGACGAATTGACAAGGGTGTTGTGTGCGTACTCTACCCATACCAGCTGCTTGGACCACTGTCCTGGATCCCTCGATGTCATGCATCGAAGAAGAGACTCCAGTTCCTGGTTGGCTCTTTCGGACTGCCCATTGGTCTGAGGGTGAAAACCTGAGGAAAGACTCACAGATGCCCCAATTAAATGACAGAACTCCCTCCAGAAGGAGGAAGTGAACTGTGGACCTCGATCGGAAACAATATCTGAGGGAAGTCCATGTATCCTGAACACATGCGTTAATACAAGTTGTGCCGTTTCCTTGGCTGAAGGAAGTTTGGGCAAGGGAACAAAATGAGCAATCTTACTGAATCTGTCGATAATCGTAAGAATAACAGTGTTGCCATCAGAAGGGGGCAAACCTGTAACGAAGTCCAGGGATATATGGGACCAAGGGCGATGGGGCACAGGTAGAGACTGGAGATGACCTGCAGGCACTTTTCTGGAACTCTTGTTCTGAGAACACACTGGACAAGCATTAACATAGGCGGTGACGTCCTCTTTTAAGGAGGGCCACCAGAACCTCCTCTTGACCACCTCAAGGGTTCGGTTGACTCCTGGATGACAGGTCAGATTTGATCCATGGAGCCACTGCAGAAGTTCACTTCTGAAGGAGAAGGGCACAAACAGGTGAGAGACAGGGCAGTTACTGGGTCCGGGTTCATTCTCTAGTGCAGTCTTAATTCTTTCTTCCACATCCCATCTTATGACCGCGACTCTGGATGCTTTGGGAAGGATGGGTTCAGGATCTCCCTCCTCAGAGGAGGAGGAGTGGAACTGTCGGGATAGAGCGTCAGGCTTTATGTTGCGAGACCCTGGGCGGTAGGAGAGGCAAAAGTCAAAGCGATTAAAAAATAGAGACCAACGTGCTTGCCTGGAGTTGAGTCGTTTGGCGGTTCTGAGGTATTCCAGGTTCTTATGGTCTGTCCATACCACAAATGGTTCCCTAGCGCCTTCCAGCCAGTGTCTCCACTCCTCGAGTGCCAGCTTGACCGCCAGTAGTTCTCGATTCCCAATGACGTAGTTTCTCTCTGCAGGGGATAAACGTTTAGAAAAAAAGGCACAAGGATGCATCTTATTGTCAGAACCATTTCTCTGGGAAAGTACTGCCCCTACTCCCACACTGGAAGCGTCCACCTCGACCACGAACTGTCTGGCCGGATCGGGAAATTGGAGAATAGGGGCGGAACTGAAAAGGCTTTTTAACTTAAAGAAAGCCTGTTCTGCATCTTGGCTCCACCGAAAAGGAACATTGGAAGAGGTTAAGGCACTAAGGGGAGCAGCAATAATGCTATAACCTCTAATGAACCTTCTGTAGAAGTTTGCAAACCCCAGGAATCGTTGGAGCTGCTTGCGAGTCTCGGGAACAGGCCAGTCGGATACTGCTGCTACCTTAGAGGGATCCATTTGAAGCTGGTCCTGGCCCACAATGTATCCAAGAAAGGAGACCGAGGGAACATGAAACTCGCACTTCTCTGCCTTGACGTATAGGGAGTTCTCGAGAAGCCTCTGGAGAACCTGCTGAACATGGTGAACGTGTTCCTGTTCAGAATGAGAAAATATCAGGATGTCATCAAGGTAGACAAACACAAACTGGTTTAACATATCTCTCAATACCTCGTTAATGAGGTTTTGAAACACTGCAGGAGCGTTAGTCAGCCCAAAAGGCATGACTAAATATTCATAGTGTCCTGAGGGTGTGTTGAATGCGGTCTTCCACTCATCTCCCTCTCGGATTCGTACTAGGTGGTAAGCATTCCGCAGATCTAGTTTAGTAAAGATGGTAGCGCCTTGAAGAAGTTCGAAGGCTGAGGAGATGAGTGGCAACGGATACCTATTCTTGACCGTGATGTCATTCAACCCCCTGTAGTCCATGCAGGGTCGAAGGGTCTTGTCCTTATCAACGAAAAAGAATCCAGCTCCCGCCGGAGAGGATGAGGGCCTGATGATTCCTGCAGCTAAAGCATCATTAATGTACGAATCCATAGCTTTACGTTCAGGAGCGGAAAGGGAATATAATCTCCCTTTAGGAGGGGAGGTACCTGGCAGGAGATCTTTGCAGCAGTCATGGTCCCGATGAGGAGGTAATGATATTGCTTTAGCGAAAACCTCCCGGTAGTCCAGATAGACCGCCGGGACTTTGTTCAGGTCCTGAGGTGTTGCCGAAGGTGCAGGTCTGGAAACGAGCGCCCTCTGTTGGAGACAAATGGATTGGCAGCCCTTACCCCAACTCAGAACAGACCCTGTCTGCCAATCCACATGCGGGTTATGCCGGCGGAGCCATGGGTATCCTAGAATCACAGGAAGGTCAGGTGAGTTCAGAACAAAAAATTGAACAGTCTCAAAGTGATTACCGGCAGTAATCATTGGCACCGGCTCAGTCTGATGAGTGATTCTAGCCAAAAGATGGCCATCTAAAGCATGAGCAATGACTGGTTCTTTGAGGGCACTGACAGTTAACCCGAGCTGTTTGACCAGTTCCTTGTCCATAAGATTACTGTCAGCCCCAGAATCAATGAAAGCGGAAAGGGTGATGGATTCACCCTTAGGTTGGAGTTGAACATGGAACACAGGTCGGGGAGTGGGGGCAGTGGAAGTGGACCGGCTCAGCAAAATGCCCCCCTTTAATGCTGAGCCTGGTCTTTTAACGGACAACCCTGAATATAATGTCCAGAACCCCCACAGTAAAGGCACAGATTCTCTCTGCGACGTCGTTCTTGTTCCTTCTGAGATAATCTGGTTCGACCCATCTGCCTGGGCTCCTCCCCTGTAGCCTGCGCACGGTGGGCTGGAGCGGATGATGTCCTGGAAGGATGGCTAGATTCTCCCCTCTCTCTCCTTCGCTCCCTCAGCCAATTGTCCAACAGGATGGTCAGGTGGATTAGCCCCTCCAGGGAGGTGGGATCATCTCGCAGAGCTAACTCATCCTTGATTTCAGAGTTCAGGCTCCTGCGAAACAGAGCTCGTAGCGCCTTATCCTCCCATCCACAATCCGCTGCTGCAATGCGAAACGTGATGGTGTACTGAGCGACCGGAGCGTCCCCCTGTCTTAACGACAACAACCTGGTCTCTGCCTGTCTGCCTCTAACAGGATGATCGAACACTAATAACATCTCATTAATCAATCGATCATAATCTGTCCGAAGTTCAGGGCGCTGGGTTGAAACAGTCAGAGCCCATACCGCTGCCTGACCAGAGAGTAAACTCATCACAAAAGCTGACTTAGACTCACTTGTAGCATAACTGAGCGGCTGTTGACTAAATACCAGAGAGCATTGGTGAAGGAACTGACCGCATAGCCCCAGGTCACCGTGATACCTGTCCGAGGTGGGGATCCCTGGATAAACCGCTGGCCGCCGGAGTTGTCACCGGAGAGGAAACGGAGGTGGTGGTGGTGACCGGGGTCAGTGCCGTGGTGATCCCTGCTGATGGTGTTGGCAGAGCGAGCCGCGTATCCATGGAACGGAGCTGGGTCCGAACCTCCGATATGGCTGATCCAAGCTCCTTCATACCTGTAGCCAGAACATTCAGAGCCTCACTATGCTGAGTGGTTACTTCGCCCTGACCACGTACTGCTTCTAATAATGCCTCCAGTTCTGCTGGGTTCATGTTGGCCAGATTATACTGTAACGGATCACGGAGAACCCAAGCGCAAAACAGGAGGCGTGCGTAAAAGTCCAAACAACTATTTATTCTCACACAGAATCATATCACAATACAGACAAGCGAGGACAGGTCCCCTTTAAAGTCTCTCAGCGCTGGGCTGTACTTATCCAAGCCGGGCGCAGATGTTCTCCTCTGTACTGAGAGTGAGACTGGTTTCAGGTCGGTTCCGGTCCAAGGTCGGGGCTGGCGGCGGGGCTCGTAGTCGGGGTTCGGTCCGGGGTTCGGGGTAGGCGGCAGGTATCAGGGTCAGAGTTCGTTCCAGGGTCAGGGCAGGCGGCGAAAGGCTTAACAGGTTCCGGACCAGGTTCAAAAACAGACAGGGATAACAGGCAGAAAACGGTCGGACAGAAACGGGACTGGTACACGGAATACAGGAAATACAGAATTGCTGGAGAATCAGAGGACAGGTCATGATAATCTGGCAGAGGTTTCAGACCAGAATGCGGGCTTATATGCTCCTCACCTGATGGGCACACTTGGGTCCACCAGGTGAGTCACATAATCTAATCAAGAGGGGAAAGCAGAATGAGGTGAGGGGTGAAACACAGAGAGAACATAGAGCAGACACACAGACAGAGAAGGAAACAGAAACTACAAGGTACAGGACATGACACAGTACTAGTAATAATATTTTTTTGACTGGCTGAGACATTTGTATTATGTTTTATAACTTCATGTCGTGTTGTGAGGTCATATGAACTTTAACCTTTGAACCAACAGGTACATTTGAAAAAAAAAAAGGTTTCATTTTTGTAATCGTCTTTATCGTTTATTTTCCATCTCAGTAGTTTTAACCATATCACAATGACTTTGAATAAATTTTCCAGTAACTAAATATTTGAAATATTACTTAATTTTGATTCAAAAAAGGGAAATTTGCAACTATTTATCGCAACTTTCAACAAAAGCATAAAAAGCACTGCAACTTTCATCACAATTTTTCAGAAAAGCTCATGCAACATCAGATGAAACTATCTCAACAGGTTGTCATAGAAACTTGAGATTGGTACAAAATAGGGACGAGAATAGGCATTGTCTGAATACTTGTTTTTTTTTCCAGTTCTCATTGAGGACATGTGTCTCATCTGATCGTTAAAGTCTTGGGAAACTCACGTGCTGTTGAGTCGTGTTGCACTTTCACAGCCCCAGAAGCTCCAGAAAAGGTCACACAGTTTCTCTAACATATCTGTCAACTAGTGACCAAAGAACACGCAATTCTGCTTCTTCTTTACCTGCCACAGTGTGAGACAGATAGACTGTTGACATTTCAATCAATCTGTCCCTCACAATGAATAACCTTGATGTGAGAAACTTTACGTGACGTTGCTGTGGACAGTGGATTGTAACCCAGAGCACCACACACACACCCTCAAAGGGCAATGTTTCATGACATTTCTCTTATGTATAGAGCTGTACAGAGCTGAAGAGACACAGGAATACGTCTTTACTTGGGTTGGGAATCTGAGTTGTTAGGCCGATATGATACGATAGACATTTCGATAAAGCATCTGTGACGACATACATGTGTGGCATCTCATGTTGTCACACCATTCACACCCAAATCACAATACAAAGCAATTAAGTCCATTCTGATTCAACA
>CM035799.1:45348541-45368541 GCA_020466265.1 Siphamia tubifer | reverse complement strand
ATACTACAAGGAGCTACCAGGGCTAGCAATGAGTTGTACGCTGGTATTTATACTGTCTGGATTGGTTGGTTCTGCAGCTATAGCCGCTGGTTGGCTACATGCTACTGTTGGCCTGGCTACATGCTACTGTTGGTCTGGCTACATGCTACTGTTGGTCTGGCTACATGCTACTGTTGGTCTGGCTACATGCTACTGTTGGCCTGGCTACATGCTACTGTTGGCCTGGCTACATGCTACTGTTGGTCTGGCTACATGCTACTGTTGGTCTGGCTACATGCTACTGTTGGTCTGGCTACAGGTTTCTGGGTGTCCAACATAGAATCCATAATGGTGTTTGTGTTCTACAGACTCCATTATGTGTTAAGACTGAAAGCACTCATTTAAACCCATGTAATGTCTAATTCACACTTCATATCGCTATATTATGGTAACTATTGTTATGCTATAATGCGTATTGGCATTATACATTCCTCGTGTTGGCAATAACAAATCACTGTTTTTTTTCTCAATGAATGTAATAAAACTGGTCAATTTAATGATTCACCTGCATATGAGCTAATGTAAATGGTCTGCATTTATATAGTACCTTTCCACTCATACACCAGCAGGTTTTTCTAAGCTTCTGTCAGTCCTACTGGGAGGGTCTGGTCAGGGTTCAGTGTCTTGCCCAGGGACACTTTGACATGTGGACAGCCAGAGCTGGGATGCGAACTGCCAACGTCATTGGGCGACCCACTCTACCACCTGAACCACAGCCGCCCCACATACTGTGAACAAACGTGCAGAAGCTTATTTGATAGGAGAGAAAAATTGAAACATCCACGACGACAGTAAAGTAGAACAAAGCCAAAGTTACCTGTCCATGACAAAAATTAACAATCCATCTTCAGTCCATCTTTCAAAAGCATCTCTGATATTAATCCTTGTTTAGTTTTTCACCATATCGGGACACATTTTTGAATCATAACGAGGCCTTTTAGCCGTAGTAACATCAGACATATTTGATCAGAGCTGTAGTTCACTGGGAACTGGTAACCTGGATACTGAAACACTGCAGACTCTGTGATTGGTGGATAGGTGATGGGCGGAGCATCAACCAAAACACCAAATGACAAAACAAACTTTATTCATGGACTGTAAATGAGCTTTTCACAGACTGATATCCTGGCTGGACTACTTCTCACTATTTATAAAAAGAACATGATTCCTGATTCTGATGAATCCCTGTATCATTTGTTTTTCAAAATAAAAGCAAAAATAAGACAACGAAACAACAACTTGTTTCTTCATTATTTGTTTCCAAAACCAAAAAAGGGATTTTTTTCAGCTTTTGCTTTTTGTGTTTAAATGAATAATGGAAAAAAACAAATAATGGCTGTTTCCTGTTTTGTCCAATTGTGACCTGAAGCAAATTGAGGTAAAAAAAAAAAAAATCCATCCAGTCTATCACTTTGTTTTAAACAAAAAAATAACATACCTGGAATATGTTCTCCGCTGTCATATCTTCAGGTCTTAGGATGACCCTCTTAGTTTCCTGAAATAGGACGCCGGTTCCCATCTTTATCACAGCGGGTCAAAGGTCATTTCAGGCTTATTTCAACCTTGCTTCAGATCAAAATTGGATAAAGTGAAAAACGGCCATTTTTCCATTATTCAGTTAAACACAAAAAGGAAAACTGAAAAAATGCATCATTATCCTTTTTTCATTTTGGTTTTGGAGACAAATAATGAAGAAATGAGTTGTCTTATTTTTTGTTTTATTTTGAAAAACAAATGATACATGGATTCTGATGACACATCAGGGCCATTTTCTGATTATTGGAACCAAAAATGCTACTTATAGTACCTTTAAGGCCAACTTCTCCAAATACCACCCTTTGTAGATACCGACACGTTGTCCTCGTCATACAGTGTCTGACTTATGGCCATATCTAGCAATTCAAGCAAATTAAATTAATTAAATCTGTTAATGTTAATCTCAGAATTCTGATGTTTACTTTTAATTGCTACTACTTTCCTATGAATATTAGTTTACTACGAGCTTACTTCCGCTATCCGTCATGGAACTGTGGCATCATCAAATCACATGTCTGCAACCGGTCAATAATAATAGGAACCAGGGAAAAGACCTGTGTTGGCCCCTTTTTTTTACCTGTTATGTTTAGATAAAAGCTAAATTATGTCATATTTGACAATAACAACACAGTAATTTTTTGTACAATTACCTGAAACAGAAACGACAGTATTTAATTCGAGTGCTGTAGAGCCACGGTTCTCAAACTGGGGTCCGCGGACCCCTAGGGGGACGTGGCGCATGTCCAGGGGGTACGCGAAATTATTCACGGTTTTGTTTGTTTGTGGATTTTTTTGCTGTTTTATTTTGAAATGCGGAGGTTTTATTTTGTAGCGAGCGGGCGGAAGTAACAGCGCTGTTTGACGCCAGCTTGACTAAATTGAGACGGAGCGAGTCACAGGCTATTTTTAGCCACCCTGCAGCGAACATGGATCGATTTTTGTGTCCGCCAAGTTCCTCAAGAAGTGGTAAAAGAAATGACAATGAAAATGACAATGACAAAAACAAACACCCTAACCCTAAAAAGAGAAAGTACATTGATAGTTATATTGAGTTTGGCTTCATTGAGAACAATGATGGGAGACCAAAATGCATCCTGTGTCTGAAGTGCCTTGCAATGGAGGCTATGAAGCCAGCCAACCTTAAGAGACACTTGCAAAGCAGACACACACACACACACGGTTTTGTGTGTCTTTTGTTCCGTTTATTATTTTTGAAATTATTTAAAATTGTTGTTTCTGAAGTGTTCATTTATATTATAATACCTGAAAATGTGGCTGGTTTGCACAAAAGCACTATTAAAAAAGGTTATCATTGTTTCATAATAATCATTGTTGAAGTGGTTTTTTATCATTTTCAGTATCGTGAGGATGAGGGGGGACATGGAAAAATTTCACCCCTCCAAGGGGGACCTGGGCCAAAAAAGTTTGAGAACCCCTGCTGTAGAGGACCGTTTAGCAGCCTTTAAAAAACAAACACCTTCATATTCACAGATAATGATCCCAAAATCACATTGTGTTGAATTCTTCAGTCATTTTCTGGCTTTAACTCTTGGTTTCCTCCGTCCATGAGAACAGCTTGGACACATTATTTCTAAGTAATGATTTTTATCCATAAAACTTCTTTCACATACTTCCAAGTTCCTCAACGCCTCCTCACTTCCTTTTATGCAGTGACACAAGCTACCATTAACTTGAAAACGAAGCCAAAATCATGAAATGACCAGACTGTGAATCCTCCACATTTAAGCTTCAGAATTTCACTGTTCCAAATAGTTTTAACTGTTGATTTGATTTAGTTATGCAGAGTATTAACATGAAACATGAAGAATATCACTTTAAAGTGAAACCTGTGTTGTTCAACCTTATGACATTAATTGTAAATTGTGTATTATTTTGATGCAAATGAGTAAAAAAAGCACAAGGCCTAAATTTACCACACAGGTCCTTTTTATTATGTGAATTACAATGTTTATGGAGCAGTCATTTCCAGGTGTAAGTAACATACTGTCATTGATTCCAGCTGATCAGTGGGACTAAACAAGCAGCAGTCAGTGAGCAAGATTGAGTGAAAAGCACATGTTTGAGCTGCTGTAAGCTTTATTCTCCACCACTGTCACAGACACAACCCACTTCTAGGAGATGATGTGTCATCTTATGTCATGTTTCCCGCATGAGGTACCGGCTTCAACTTGACTTGGCCTAAAAAATAAAGAAATATATATAGAAATGAGGACAAAATAAATCAATGACATGGAAATGTATTTATATCAAGCCAATTTTATATTTTACGGTATTTATTTCTGCATATGTGACCCACCACCACGAAACCAGGCATATGTGTCTGGAAATCAAAACTGAGTTATCTATGTATCTTGGTAGAGTGGAAACTAAGTTTTAAGATGGTGAAAAAATTTGGTTTCTATCACAAGTAGAACCAAAGTTATGGTCATTTTAATATCCACATTTGGACATATTTTACAATTTGCATATTTTTAGATATTGTCCGTTAAAGTTTTGGACTGTTTTGGGGTAGGAAGTCCTTAGCAACGCATAATAATTTGTATCCGATTGACACAAATTGTTGACAGATGTTAAAGGACACTCTGATGGACATGTCACAGAAGTTTTATATATTATAATAATAGGACAGAAGTGTGACGTATTATAATCATTTGGCTTACACCATTGGACAGAACATTCAATATAAGCTTTTACCTCGTACCAAACACTTGGGTGTTTACCCACGGAACGGAGATCGTTTTGTTCGGCGAAAAGAGGTAGAAGTCATCTTTGTCTTTGCTCAGCAATACCTGAACTATTGTCACCGCTTAAATAATTGACTCAATAAACACCTTTATTGATTGGATTTCAATGTAATGACCACAGGAAGTGAACATAGAGGTGTTAAGGTACCGTTTTTTGATATGGTGTAAACACAAATAAGGAATAACCTTCCAGCCTAAATTTGGCTGAAGGTCTGAACGGCTCAGCGCGACTTATGCCTGGTTTCGTGGTGGTGGGTCACATATATTTTTCAATATGGCAGGGTCAGTCCTCCATACATTTCAGGGGGATTTAGAGGTAGGTATACCCAACGCTAACTGAAAAATACACCATATTTCCAAAAGTATAGTCTGACTTTTCCATCCCATAGTTAACCCATAGGGTTCCATCTGATGTGAGTTTAATCTAAAAAAAAAAAAAAAAAAAACTATGGTTGAAAAAGCAACAGCACGATAAAGGACACGAAGACGGAAACAGGACAAGAGTGAGCATTGATACGGCTTTCAAACAAATATCAATTCACGTTGTCACTGCTAACGGCTGTGCATCTGCACGTAGCAGCCGCAAACACTGCCCAACAACTGGTGAAAGTAGTTTGCTAAGGTGCACAACTGTTAGCAGTGACAACGCTAGCGCATTGATTGCTATTGAGAGAAAGTAACTCCAAGCAATTATGAGGTGTGAGTTTTTGTTCTGTGATAGTTTTGTTATGTAAATAAATCACTCATTCAAACACATACTGTTTTGAGAAGAAACACATTTTTATTTTCTGATGCCAGGCTTTAAACAAAACTGGGCCAGAACTCGACCCACAGGACACTGTCGGGGGTAAGTCACTGTGGGTAAAGACCCTTATTCTATACAAATTCATGTGAAAAATAGTGAACTATCCCTTTAACATACTTCATAATAAAGTGAACTTAAACTCTCATTTCAAAGCCTGGAATGCATGTAACAGAGACAAACAAATGTATAATATAAAATAAATTTTCTCCAGTATTTCTTCATCTTATATTTAGTTGTTCCTGCTCTGCATTTCCCTCAGGATGGTGTCTTGCTAAGTGCGCAGTAACGTTTGTGGTGTTTCCACAGTATGATACGTGTGTGTTACAGAGTTTACAAATATCTTTCCACATGTCTAGCTCTGCTCTTCCCTTTAAATGTGTCCACACTTTTGACTTAATATGTGATGGTGGGGGTTTTATGTCCGAGCATTTTGGCCAATTGTTCTGGGAACGGATATAACATCATAGATAGTCAAAGAAAATATTTTGCCCACTGCTGGAGATAAGCCCTCATTTTTTTTCCACCCAGCTAAAAAATTTAGCATTTAAATATGACAAAAAAAATTAATTTTAAACACAAATTTTTTAACTTTTGAAAAAATCCCGATACATATGTGAATCGAATTTTTTCTCCCACACCTAGTGAATACTTTTTGTAATATTGTGTAAGTAGACTGGAGTACCACTGATGATCTTTGAAATAACTATGAATGAAAATTCACTCCTGGTGTCCTAGAATAAGGACGACTAAAATATAAACCTGTTTACTGCAGAAAGTGTCATAAACTCTAGTGTGTGTGTGTGATCGTTTTGTCTTTGTTGTTCTGAAGGAGGAAGTTGTTGATGTTTTCAGAAGGCTTCTAGCAGCAGAGTGTGTTGTTTGTGCTCACCTTTCCTCTGGGCTCCTGCTGCCTGCTTAAATTCATCACATTCCTCTACATCAGTGCTTGTCAACCCAGCTCACCTTGGGACCCACACTCTCCCCGGGTCATTAAGCCATGACCTACTTTTATAGAATTCAAACCAAGCACATTTTCTTTTTACCGTCATAAGAACATGCATGTCAGTGTTGTGTTTTCTAAATTCTCTGAATACACATTTCCATCCCAGCATTCTGAGAATATTAATTTAATAATAAAATGACTGAAGATCAGAACTGGCTGCTGTTGAATCTTATGAATAAAATTAACATCCTACTTCATTAGGCTTAGACACGAACCAGAGAGGAAAATAAAACCAGCTGTTTTTATTCAACATACAGAAGCGGAGCCTGTTTCACTTGGACATGACGGCAGGGGCGGATCTGGCCATGTTTGGGCCCAAGGCAAAATATAGACACGGGGCGAATGATTGAAGGGTTGGTGGTTTGCATCCCGGCTCTGGCTGTCCTTGGGCAAAGACACTTAACCCTGTCTTAGTCTCCCAGTAGGACTGACAGAAGCTTAGAAACCTACTGGTGTATGAGTGTGTGTGAATGGGTGAATGTGAAGCTAATGTAAAGAGCTTTGAACCATGAAGGTGGAACAGAACTGTAGAAATGAAGAACATTTAGCATTTTTACACACACACCAAATAATGGAGAGAGAGAGAGAAAGAGAGAGAGAACGAGAGATTAAGGTTGTAGCTAGTTAAAGGTGGGGGTTGGGTGTGATTTGCCAGGGGATCACCCCCCCTGTGGTTTTGAACATCACCATTCGGGCCCATTAGAGTGCACTGATTTTACTGCCCATGTGGGCCCGGGCCCCCATAGGCCTGGGTACCACATGGGCAGCCCATCTCAGCATCGTGCACGCTGGCCACCAGTTTCATTGCGCCACAGAGGTAGACTCCTGTGTTTCAAGATGGGTTGGGTGGGACAAGAGACCCTGTCCCTTCTGAGGCATTGCACTGTAAAGCTGGCCGTCGGAGCAGCCAGCCAGGGTACGTCACTGTGGGTGCACCAGAGCATTTACGTCTTGTCACATGATAAAGGTTCATTGATGACAATTTAGTTACAATTTTCGTTGACAAAAGCAACACTGCAGATAGTGAGGCTTTCTCCACCAATGACACGCTGTCCTTCAGAAGCGGAACTGAGGTGGAGAAAAATTGACCTTTTGGTTCCTGAATGTTTCCCATTTAAAATTGGTATGGACATTTTTATAAACATCTAAATGTTGGTATGGACACGTCAAGAACAGGTTGTTATAGAAACTTGAGATTGGAGCAAGATTAGTCATTGTGTGAATACTAGTTAATGATGTTATTTCCTGTCTCCGTGCTGGTGCAGTGGTGACCAGGAGGCATCCTGGGCCGCTCATACAGACAGACATGATCAAAGATGCTAGCCTCCTCCTGCTTCCGAAACCAAATCTGTCCTGGGGGACATTGTCAGGCAGCCTGTTGCTGGGTAACCAGGGAAGATTATGGGTCAGAGAAATGATTATTATCAGCTGAAAACCAACAAGTTTATACACATAGTGATTTCAAAACTCTATCTTGATAGTTTCACAAAACATTAGGATTTAGACGTTTTAATGGTCAGAAGTCTGATGAATTCAATGTTTATACTTAGTTATGGAATGTAAAAATAGACTAGACTAAAATAGAATAGAATAGAATGCAATAGAATACAATACAATACAATAGAACCAAATGCATCTGGGATAGAACAGAACAGATTGGAATAGCATAGAACAAAATAAGATCAAATAAAACAGAACAGTATACAAGTGGATAAAACTTAACATTATAGAATAAAATACAAGAAGCAGAATAATGTAGACTAGAATTGAATATAATAGAACAGACTGCATCAGAACATAATGAATCAGAACAATTTGTGTGTGTATATATATATATATATATATATATATATATATATATGTATCATTTGTTCATTCATTTGTCAAACTAAAACCAAAAATAAAATAATGAAGCAAGTCGTTTCTTGATTATTTGTTTCCAAAACCAAAATGAATAACAGATAATGATGCGGGGTTTTTTTTCAGTTTTCCTTTTTGCGTTTAAATGAATAATGGATAAAAATTTTGGTTTTATCCAATTTTGACCTGAAGCAAGTTGAATAAACCAGAAATGACCTTTGACCCACAGTGACAAAAATGTAAACCTACGTCCTATTTCAGGAAACAAAGAGGGTCACCCTAAGACCTGAAGATCTGACTATGGAAAACATATTCTAAGTATGTTCTTTTTTTTTTAACCTGAATTTGCTTCAGGTCAAAATTGGATAAAACATGAAACGACCTTTATCTGTTTTTATATTATTCATTTAAACACAAAAAAGGAAAACTAACAAAAACGCATCATTATCCCTTTTTTCATTTGGGTTTTGGAAATAAATAATGAAGAACGAGTTGTTGTTTCATTGTTTTGGTTTTATTTTGAAAAATGAATGAATGAATGATACACAGATTCATATTACCAGTGTGTGTGTTCTCCATAAAGGACTGGTTTGTTAGATCCTGGCAGAGATACTGTCCTGTTTGTGGGTTTATAAACAGCAGTCAAACAGCTGTGAACCAGTTTTCAGTCAGTGATGTCCTTAAGTGGAAGTGGAAACGTTGGCACACCTCCATGTCAAAGCTTTCAACACATTTCTGCTTCTTTTTCCACAATGTCAGATAAATGACTTAAAATAAATGCAGCGACAGTTGGGCTGGAGCAGGACTCTCAAACTGATGTCCTTTATTTTTTACATTCAGTCTGATTTGATCTCCAATGGGTTCGAAATAGGTAAAACGAAAACATAATAACCTTTAAATTATGACAACTACACATTTTTGTCATTGTTTTAATGTGAAAAAAGCCCATTAAATTCTGAAAATACTTTTATAAATTATCCACAAATGCAAAAAAGTAAAATTTCATAAGTAAAATAAGGTCAATTTAAACAATATTCTGCCTCATTTTTACATTAGTCCATGTTTTTTATTATGGATCAGTGCATTTTAGTGAATTTTTACTACAATCTACTTTATTTTTAGTGAAATTTTACCACATTTTACTCAATTTTTAGAGCAGTTTAGTGGATTTTTACTACATTGCACTCTATTTTTACTGCATTTTAGTGTACTTGTACTACATTTTAATGCATGACTTTCAAACTCATGTTCTTCATTTTCCACATTCAGTTTGATTTGATCTCCAATGGGTTGGACCAGTCAAATGAAAACATAATAACATGTAAATCATGACAACTACACATTTGTGTCATTGTTTTACTGCAAAAAAAACCCATTGAATTATGAAAATACTTTTAGAAATTATCCAAATGCAAAAAAAGTTACAATTCACAAGTGAAACCAGGTCAATTTTACCAATATTCTGCCTCAGTTTATCATTAGTCCATGTGTTTTATTGTGGATCAGTTCTACAACGATACTAAACTCTTAGTAACAGAAGCAGAAAATTGTTCAAATTGTGTCAAATTTTCTTTAGACATCTCTGGAGGTCAACGGTGATTTCTGTAACACTGTTTGTGTGTCAAACATAGACATATCATGCTATGACTTAATCAATACTTGATATATTATCATATTACACACACTGATGCATATGTGACCCGCCACCAACAAACCAGGCATAAGTCGCGCTGAGCCGTTCAGAGCTACAGCCAAATTTAGGCTGGAAGGTGATTTCTTATTTGTGTTTACACCTTATCAAAAAACAAAAGTTCAGGTATTGTTGAGCAAAGACAAAGACGACTTCCACCTCTTTTCGCCGAACAAAACGATCTCCGTTCCGTGGGTAAACACCCAAGTGTTTGGTACGAGGTAAAAGCTTATATTGAATGTTCTGTCCAATGGTGTAAGCCAAATGATTATAATACGTCACACTTCTGTCCTATTATTATAATATATAAAACTTCTGTGACATGTCCATCAGAGTGTCCTTTAACATCTGTCAACAATTTGTGTCAATCGGATACAAATTATTATGCGTTGTTAAGGACTTCCTACCCCAAAACAGTCCAAAACTTTAACGGACAATATCTAAAAATATGCAAATTGTAAAATATGTCCAAATGTGGATATTAAAATGACCATAACTTTGGTTCTACTTGTGATAGAAACATAATTTTTTCACCATCTTAAACCTTAGTTTCCACTTATGCCTGGTTTCATGGTGGTGGGTCACATATATACATATAACGAAATTATCAATATTGCAAAAGGTCAAAGGTCAAGGTTGCATTTAGCAGAAAGGTCAAAATCACATTATTGGCTCTAATTCAAGAACAGGTTGTTATAGACAATTGGTCCCCGGGCCACATGTTTGACACCCCTGTGTTACAGAGTATAATTATTAATATAGGTTGTGTTTGAAGGCAGCATTTACCAGCGGTGTGTTCCTGGTGGATGGGTCAGTAACAGTTGAATGATCCCAACATTAACACGAGCACATCTACGATTACAGGCCTGAGATGGAAATGAATTAGAAAACATGAGCCTAAGTATTCACTCCTTTTAGAAAATACATTTCACAGCTGTGAGCTTTGACACAACAGATTCCTGTAACTTCGCCTAGTTCACTGGACTATGTAATCGAGTTTTAGGTGCTCGACTTTGATTGAATTTACTCTGTGGAATTATGCATGAATGAATGTCCAACTGACGAGTTACTTAGACAGGTTTGTACTTCCTCAGAATCTGGGAAATTAAACACTTTGGTGTCCGAAATAAAACACTGACTATATGTAAAATGTCAAAAGAAGTGTGTTTATTAAAAGGTGGACAATTTAAAAGGATAAAACTAGTGAACTAGTATTCAGAGAATGCTTAATTTCCCCCTAATTTGCACCAATCTCAAGTTTCTATGACGTGTTCTTCAATTAGAGCCAATAATGTGATTTTAACCTTTCTGCTAAATGCAACTTTGACTTTTGAACTTTTGCTTTGACCTTTTAATTTCATTGTAATTTTGTCAGTATATTTAATATTGTGATTATATATATATATATATATATATATATATATATATATATATATATATATATATATATATATGTATAAAGTTATAGTGTGATAGTATGTCTATGTTTGACACAAACAGTGTTACACATTCATTCATCAGTTCATTTTGCCACATGTCACCTTTGACCTCCAGAGATCTAAAAAACTATTGTTTGTAGGTGAATTATTCGTGTAGGTGATAACACCAATTATGAGAATTGTAGAAATCGTTGTAGAGATTGTTTGGTACCAATCTAAAAGTTCTGTGACCATTCATTCCTGAGTTATAACCCATAATGTGATTTTGACCTTTTAGTTAATTGTGACCTTTGACCTTTAATTAAATGGATCATTGCATCAAATGCGCATTCACTATATGTACAGTATATGCCAGTGACGTGCGCGGGCTGACCCAAAGTGAGCAGGTGCCCGCAGTCATCCACAGTTACGGGTCATTAAAAAATATTTGTAATAATATTCAGGTTGCGGTCGGTCGGGTCGTTTGTCGTTTGGGATAAACATTAAAATAACTTGGTAAATACGCTTCATTAACTGAATGTCCGTGAATGTGTTATACAATGTGGTCAGTATCCTACAGTATGGATGGAGACAGAGAGGAAGGAGAGTTAGGAGAGTGGAAGCTCTGGAAACATACAAACAAAAAGTTAAGGTTTGGGACACATTCACTGAGATTCTTACAGATGATGAGCAGCTCCAGTGTTTTAGTTTCCATGGAAACTGGGTTCAAATGTGCCTTTGGGTGTTACAGGTTGTTGACCCCATACGGACACATGGATATAAATGTAGATATTAGTAAGATCATGTGATGTTCATAAAGACCATTGATTACATTTTTAAAATGTGGGTCGAGAAGCGGGTCAGGTCCGTTCTCTTTAAATATATTTATAGCGGTCGAAGGTGCGAGGGGGTTAGTTAAAAAAGCGTTTATACATCGACCTGCATATCACTGGAATATGTCCATGTAATTTCATGGTGATATCTCAAGTATTCATTGAGTTATTGCATAATATGTCTCTGTGGACACACACACACACACACACACACACACACACACACACACACACATTTCCATGTCTAATGAGGACCACGTTTGTAATAGTAGCCATTGGATAGTGAGTGTAAACAATTTTTTTTAAAATAAATTTAAATTAGAAATGTGAAAATTAATAAATAAAAATAATTGTAATTGTTTTTTCAAACATATAAATAAATAATGAAAAATATTTTTTATGAAATTAAATTCAAAATCATAAAAAATTTTAATAAATAAATGAAAATGAATGAATGAATGAATGAATGAATGAATAATAATTAAAAATGAAATAAATAATAATAATAATATTTAAATAATTAACTCCTACTCGTCCATATTCGTACTTGTACTTGTTGTCTCCTGCTTCATCTGGGTCCAGGTCACAAGGGCAGCAGCCTCAGCAAAGAAGAAAAACAAAATTGAATAAAATAAAATAAAAAAAATATATATATATACTATATATATATATATATATATACTATATATATATATATATATATATATATATATATATATATATATATATATATATATATATATATATATATATATATATATATATACTATATATATATATATATATATATATATATATAGTTTATATATTTTTTTATATATATATACTATATATATATATACATACATATATATATATATATATATATATTATATATATATATATATATATATATATATATATATATATATATATATATATATATATATATATATTTTTTTTTTTTATTTATTTATTTATTTTTATTTTAACACATCTTTAAACCTTATATAAAAATGCATGTTTTGATTTACATGCATTTACATGTTTTCCTCATGCTTTATGGGGACTTCTGGAAAAAATTAAATGCATGTATTTATAGGGCCACATCCTTTCTATTTCACTAGTGGGGATCTTTATTTATATTTAACCCTTGTGGGGACCTGAACTTTGGTCCCCATAGTGTCAGAGGTCTCCATGATGTGACTGTAAACATATCAATGTCCCCATAAAGATAGGAATACAAACACACACACACACACAGTGATTACAATAATCTCATCTAACCAATGTGAGGTGAGATTAAATCTAGAACATTATCTGAGTTTTTTATGTAGTAAAACACATAAAACCAGACATCGTTGTTCTAAAGTTCATATAAATATTAGAGTTTGGGGGGTTGGGGTTGAACATGGACGCTAACAGCTCATGGCTCAGTGTTCACAGGGGGAATAAGAACAGGTTTATTAAAGGTTGGCCATGGTTGGGATGCTCTTGACTAAAAATCACTCACCTTTAAAGAGTGTTACAGTCACTGTGGGGAAGGATGAGTCAGACTACACACCTCTGCTGGGAAAGTCCTACATTCTAGATATATCTGCCATCCACCTCTGCCACCTCCTGTTTACTGGAAAAGAAAAAAGAAAAAAGAAAAACACATCCAGCAGGAGAACGTGTATGTTTGGTTGCAACAGAATCAAAGCAGGGCTTCAGCCGGCAGAGCTGGGTTTGGAACAAATGTTGTACAGTTTTAGAAAATCCATGTATCATTCGTTCCTTCACTTTTCAACTGTCAGTCAAAAACAAAAAACATAAATAAAAACGGAGATGGATTATTTTCTTTTTCTTCATGCCAACATGAAAACGAATATATGCCTGAATTTTCATATTTCGATTTTAGGCTCAGATCAAAAATACAAAATGAAAAAACGGGCGAATATTTATATTTGTTTGTATTTACGTGACCCTGAGGTTCTACTCACAGCAGTTGGTTTTTCTAAAAATAAGATAATATTTTTATGAATCATACTTTGGTGCCAACACTGTCAGCAGTCACGAAAGACAGACGTGGAAGCAGGGACAGAAGAATGTTCACTTTTGGAAGAACAAGGAGTCAGTACAGATGCAAGAGTCTGAACCAGAAACTTAGATTTAAAAATGTCATTCCACACTTTTCTCCTTTTGGAATCTGATGAATCAGCCCGAGTTACAAACACATGCTGTGTTTGCTGCGTGGTGTTTCCACTCCACTGATGGATTTACCATCATTCATAGAAAACAACAGAGAAACCAGACACTCACCCACTACACGTCACATGGACATTGGCCACACCCACCTGGGGTTAAGCCCATCAGCGAATCTGAAGTAGCATTAGCATTAGCATCTATCCTGAATGAAGTAAAACATTGAATCAACTTTAAAAATTCTTCTTCAATTTGACTTTTTATCTCATAATTTTGACTTTTAATCTCATAACGTTGACTTTTTATCTCATAACATTGACTTTTTATTTCATAACGTTGACTTTTAATCTCATAACGTTGACTTTTTATCTCATAACATTGACTTTTTATCTCATAACGTTGACTTTTAATCTCATAACGTTGACTTTTTATCTCATAACGTTGACTTTTAATCTCATAACGTTGACTTTTTATCTCATAACGTTGACTTTTAATCTCATAACATTGACTTTTTATCTCATAACGTTGACTTTTTATCTCATAATGTTGACTTTTAATCTCATAACGTTGACTTTTAATCTCATAACGTTGACTTTTTATCTCATAATGTTGACTTTTAATCTCATAACGTTGACTTTTAATCTCATAACGTTGACTTTTAATCTCATAACGTTGACTTTTTATCTCATAACATTGACTTTTTATCTCATAACGTTGACTTTTTATCTCATAACGTTGACTTTTTATCTCATAATGTTGACTTTTAATCTCATAACGTTGACTTTTAATCTCATAACGTTGACTTTTAATCTCATAACGTTGACTTTTTATCTCATAACATTGACTTTTTATCTCATAACGTTGACTTTTTATCTCATAACGTTGACTTTTTATCTCATAATTTTTACTTTTTATCTCATAACGTTGACTTTTTACCTCATAACGTTGACTTTTTATCTCATAACGTTGACTTTTTAGCTCATAACTTTGACTTTTTAGCTCATAACGTTGACTTTTTAGCTCATAACGTTGACTTTTTATCTCATAACGTTGACTTTTAATCTCATAACGTTGACTTTTTTTTAGCTCATAACGTTGACTTTTTATCTCATAACGTTGACTTTTTATCTCATAACGTTGACTTTTAATCTCATAACGTTGACTTTTAATCTCATAACGTTGACTTTTAATCTCATAACGTTGACTTTTTTTTATCTCATAACGTTGACTTTTTATCTCATAACGTTGACTTTTTATCTCATAACGTTGACTTTTTTATCTCATAACGTTGACTTTTTTATCTCATAACGTTGACTTTTTATCTCATCATTTTTACTTTTTATGGCCACACAAATCTAGTTGAGTGAACCAAGTTGAATTGCATAGGGTTAGTATTATTTTAATTTAATTTGATTCACTCAACTGTTTTTATGTGACCTATTGAAGAAGAATTTTTAAGTTGATTCAATGTTTTACTTTTTTCAGTGTACAAGGGAAGACAGCGCCACAGTAGCTGCTGCACAAACTTGAAAAAAGATGTCAGATCAAACTGGCTCATGTGCTCTCTGTGGAAATAAAGCCTGTTTTTTTCCCCTGCACGTTTTTAAAACAATCGACGACACCAAACCTAGCTGGATGTTACTCTGGGATGGTAAACACACACAGAGACAGAGGGGAGGGAGGAGTTTTTGGATTGGAAAATTAGTATAGGACCAAAAATACCAGTATTAATGTCTTATTTTATATCTTTTAATGTTTGTATTCATTGTGTTTTGAGTCTCAACCTCAATGACCGACCACGGTGTACTGTTGTGGAATGACATCATTGCTTTGGACTGAATTTAACTGACCGCTCTGTTGACTGGGACTCCCAATCTAGTTTTTTTCAATACATTTTTTTAAATGGCAGGTCATATGTTGATAACACAATGACGCAGAAACAACTCCACCAACCAGTGTCTACGCTCTTTACATGTCACATTATAGTATCACTGGCACCTCAGAGTAGGTACCAAAAATCGAGGACTGGATACCATGGGACGCGGTCCATTATAATAAGGGAAACAACAACGTGAGTAGAACTGGATAAAACTGATACTAATGGAAACTCGGGAGGTGACTTTTGGTCCAAAACACTTTTCGAAATTCGCTCAGAAATATTCGAATATTATTTGAAAATCGAACTTGTTTCCAGAACCCCCCCGCTCTGATGTGCAACACCCCCCCCCCACACACACACACACACACACTTAGTGACAGTTTACATTTACTGAATAAACAACAATATTACACATCACACAACATGTTGATCTTCCCTGATCAATTCATCTGATCTTCTGCATGAAACAAGTCAGGCTTTTAATTTGGAAACCTCATCCAATGCTCTATTTCATTTAACTGTTGAGGCGGAACCAGGTAAAACAGCTGATTTCAACTACAATGTTGAACAGCTTTAACAACAATAGTCACATGAATCTATGGCAGGTTTTTATTTAAAAAAATTAACATGTCCACATGGTAGGGGTGAATCCCCCTGCCGAGAACAGGCACATAGAGCTACGTATGCACTCTGCTTTGTTTCTGTTATTGTAACATTTTAGTCTTGTTTTATGTGTTTGTGTTTTTGGTTGTTCGTCTTTCTTGTGTTTGCAGTGTTTTATCCCTGTTGGCCACCGTACGGCATTCTTTCCAAGTGAAATGCAAAACAAGCAATTCAGCATCCGAAATTAGTATTCTATACTCGAGAATGTCACAAATATTAAAATATTCAAAAATCATGTCCCATCCAAAATGGAAACATGGCTTTACTCCACCACTGGTTTCCTTTGGTACATAACATCCTTGTGGGTCCTTAGGGTTAGGGTTAAAGTCAAAGTCTGGAGAACACTTTGGCCAATTACGAGGAAAAGACCAAAACAGTATAGACTCAGTGGTGCTTTAGGTGTGCAGAGGTCTTGGTGTAATGATAAAGCTCTATTATCATTTTTGACTTGCTATAAAATACTTAACAGTTAAAGAATCCATTAAAAACAACATGAACAGTTACAGACATGCAGCAGTTAGCTTCTACACATAAATGTCTTTGAGCAACTCTTGGGATTGTAGAGGCCAAAGGTCACTTGTGTTACTCTCATCATGTCTGAATTAACTTGGTATTGACATATTTATGCACGTTCTGTTCCTGATGTCTGTGTGCATTATTTCTGGTGACTGTATACTAAGTCATTTCCCAGAATACAATGCAAATCCTTTTAAAAATGGCGGCATCTACGAAAGAAGTAAATTTTCATCATAATTAACAGTTTTTCAGTTGTGATAATTGTTGTATTGTATAAAGTTTGACATTGTCACAATGTCCATAAAATGCACATGAAAAAAAACCCCACTATTTATGGAAAAAAAAGGAGTAATTATCCCACTTCTCCAATTCAATACAGATATTAGTAAAAATATGTTCATATCCAGGAGAACGCCACAACGACAGCAGCAAACATGTTTGTTTACGTAACAACTGGTGACATAGGTGAGTGTTTAAGGGGTGTCCTGATTCATAGGGGTTGATTTTCAAGCCCTACCCCTTATAGCTCCATTTGAATCAGTAGGGGTAGGGCTAAGGGGTGCAATGAGATTCAGCCTAACTGTGTAAGTTCCATCTAGTGACAGACCAATAGACCAATTTTAAACAAAACAAACTATACATGTGTGTAATGCAGGGGTGTCAAACTGCGGTCCTCAAGGGCCGGGGTCCTGCATGTTTTAGATGTTTCCCTCTTCCATTCCACCTGGAGGTCATTACATCATTATCAGTCTGATGAGGAGCTGATTATTAACTCTTTAAGTGTCAGCGCTGATGCATTCTGAATGGATGATTTAGTTTAAATATTCAGAAAAATTCAACAGTTTTACTTTATTTTGTGCATGGAAAAGGTGCCAAAAAGCAAGAGGTGTTTTTTTTTTTTTTTTTTTTTTTTTATTTCACCATTTTTTTTTTAAATTGCTGTTACCAAATGTCAATACTAGTTTTCTTCTTTGGTAATTTTTTTCCCAAAAAATTTCCACATTATTTGTCATTTTGTGAATATTTATTAGTTTTTGTTCATTTTTCTACATTTTGGTTCTTTTAATTTTTTAATTTTTCTTTGATTTTCTGCCATTTGTGTCTTACTTTGCTCATGTTACCAATTATTTTGTTAGTTCTCAGGAGTTAAAGGGTTAAACTGAATCACATGGAAAGAGGGAAATATCTAAAACATGCAGGACACCGGCCCTCGAGGACTGGAGTTTGACAACTGTGGTGTAATGTAAGCGAATGTGTTGGTGGAGTTTGTGAGTGGGAGGGTTGGTGTGGCTGTGGGTCTAGCTGCCACACACCTACACTGATACATGAACAGAATATAAACTCCCCCAAGTTGTCTCGTCTGTAGTAAGCAGGTCCTGACAGCCATGACTGGAAGACAACAGGATATCATCAATTGATCTGGACTTGTTATAGAGGTCTGTCTGAGCTGTCAGGGAAGAACAAAAGTCTGGCTGTTCAATCAACAAGTCCATTTCAAATCAAATGTAGTGGAAACAAGTGGTGCCAGGCACAACTTACCCACCCCTGAAGCAGTTTAGCTCTTAATGGACATCTTCCTTTTAAAATGTGAGACTATGGGTTTGACCTTTCAAGGTCAACAACAGGAGTTACTGTTGCTTCGTGAGTTTTTCTAACTGTGCTCGTTTAAACTTGTGATTCCTGGTGTGAATGAAAAGAAGAAGTGGCTGCGGTATCAATAGAAATGAAACAGGAGATGATAAAAAAATATTAAAGTAGAACGTGGTTGAGTGATATCGCAAAGGAATAATGGCAGGAACCGTCCACCATCAGTACGATATGGAAGCAGAAGGATGCGAGCCCTTCCAAAGGCATCTGCGTGATATGGAAAAAGAGGTCAGAGGTCATCACTGACGAGGACATTAACGAGTTGGTCGAAGGAGGACTGAGAAGAACTGTCAACGGAGGAGGTGAAGGAGGTGAACACTAGACAATGCATGAGGAATTAAATGAAGAGAATGTAGAGGAGCAGGAGGAGGCAGCCATCATTCCATCAGTACCAACAAAAGACATGCTGGTGACATTTTATGAACTTTCCGAATTAATGGAAAAAAAGCATCTCAAAAAAGTCATGCTGTCGCCCACTTTGACGACATAGGAAGTTTAGGAAGTTTATGAAAAGTGGTCAAAGGAGGGAATTTCACCAAACATCCATCAACAAATATTGTTGAAGGTGAAAGTGACAATTAAAACAAACACAATGGTATGAAAATGACCCACATGTCAGGTATGAAAATGACCCACATGTCTGGTATGAAAATGACCCACATGTCTGGTATGAAAATGACCCACATGTCTGGTATGAAAATGACCCACATGTCAGGTATGAAAATGACCCACATGTCAGGTATGAAAATGACCCACATGTCAGGTATGAAAATGACCCACATGTCAGGTATGAAAATGACCCACATGTCTGGTATGAAAATGACCCACATGTCTGGTATGAAAATGACCCACATGTCTGGTATGAAAATGACCCACATGTCTGGTATGAAAATGACCCACATGTCAGGTATGAAAATGACCCACATGTCAGGTATGAAAATGACCCACATGTCTGGTTCATTTGAATGGTTTAATGTTTAATGTTCAGTCAGTGAAGACACATTTACCCACTGACACCAATACATTACATCTAAAATATACATTTTCTTTTAGTTTTAACACGTTTCATAGAAAATTGGTACATTTGTATAATTTTTAAAGAGTTTAGAGGTAAGTAGATGTACCACTGTATTTGCCTTGTGACCCCTGATGCCTTGGGTCAACAATAGGTCAAAATCTACAC